>JAAGNO010024919.1:0-22991 GCA_033439905.1 Ceryle rudis
AGAGCCCAACCCCCACCTGACTACAACTTCCTTTCAGGTAGTTGTAGAGAGTGATAAGGTCCCCCCTGAGTCTCCTCCAAGCTAAACAACCCCAGCTCCCTCAGCCTCTCCTCAGGAGACTTTCCCTCCAATCTCTTCACCAGCCTTGTCGCTCTCCTGTGGACCCGCTCCAGCACCTCAATATCCTGGAAGTGAGGCGCCCCGAACTGCACCCAGTACTCAAGGTGAGGCCTCACCAGTGCCGAGTACAGGGGGAGAATTACATCCCTGCTCCTCTATAGTGGCCATACTAACCAAGATACAAGCCAAGATGCCACTGGCCTTCTGTGCCACCTGGGCACACTGCTAATTCATGTTCAGCTGGTTGTCAACCAGTACTCCCAGGTCCCTCTCTGCCAGGCCGCTCTCCAGCCACTCATCCCCCAGCCTGTAGCACTGCAGGGGGTTATTGTGGCCAGTGTGCAGGACCCTGCACTTGGTCTTGTTATATCTCATATTATTGGCCTCAGCCCATTGACTCAGCCTGTCCAGGTCACTCTGCAGCATCTCCTGACCCTCCAGAAGATTGACACCCCCCCCAACTTGGTGTCATCTGTGAATTTACTAGGGGTAGACGCAATCCCTTCATCCAGGTCATCAGTAAAGATGATTAATAGAACTGAGCCCAGTACTGATCCCTGGGGGACACCACTGGTCACCGGACACCAACTGGATGTGGCACCATTCACAACCACTCTCTGTGCCTGGTCATCCAACTGGCTGGATGAACAGGCACAGAGAGTGGTTGTGAATGGTGCCGCATACTGAACAAAGGAATTGTCTTGCTTAGCAGGCAGAATAGATGATCTAAGGTATTTTTGTTCAGGAATGAAATTGAATGTTTCTTTCTGTGAAGGTTTTTCCATTTAACTCCATTGTTCAGACTTCATTGATTCAGACAAACTGTTTGTCTCTGGGGTAAGAAATCCGTGCCAGGGGATGAAAAACATTGTCATCTGTAATTAAGTTTCAGACAGATTTGAACACTGAGTTCCTGGAGGCATTCATATGAACTTCTGGAGGCATCATAAAAAAAAGAAAAAAGAAAAATAAAAAGAAAAAAGGAGAAAATCACACATCTAGACCTCAGGCCAGTAATTTAACATCTTTTCACTATTCATCCAGCTTTTACTCGATGTAGTCATTATATCTGTTGGAAAATAGAGGACAACATGGCACAGAAAAGCTGAGTTCTAATTCTGTTCTTTAATTAGTGAAAACCTTTCATCAAAATTTTCTGGAGAAAGACTTCCAAACTCTTAGTAGCTCTAAAATAGTTAATTCACTGCGGTATTGCAGAGCTTAAGTATTATTGCAAAATTCTGTGAAACCTGTGGATAAATGACTCAGGAAAATTCAGAGATGAGAGCTTTGCAAGGGGAAAAAGAGAACTTTTGGAAGGAAACTGAATGTCTTCAGCAGTTTCAGTGAGTTAGTCTAGAGAAAGTGAGTTAGTCTAGGGAAAAATTTAAATGACTGATAGATTTATTCTCATCTTCAGTGAATCCCAGATTTTTAAACATTTTTGTTTGAACAACAGTCTAACCTTTCCAGAAAACCCCACGTATTTTGCAGAACTGCTTATTTTTTTTTCTTTTACAGCTAAAAAATATATTACACCTTGAGTGTTTTTTTATTTATATCATTCTGTTTCTTGACTTGCTTGCCTCCCGACTGCAACTTCGTGATTTCTTTGATATTTCCAAAACTTCTGACATATTGACAGCTCTAAATCATTCACAGACCTTATATGAGAAAGACGATCCTTGAAGAACTGTAAAAAATAAGTTATCTTATTTAACTTATAAGTTCCACAAACAATTTCTGTGTTGACAGCAAAAGAAAGAAACAACCAACCCAGCACACCCTGGCAGTATTTCTTTTACCAAGTTCATTCTCACTCCTGGAGAGATTGAGTAGCTGATTTTGGGGAAGATAGCAATAGAATTTAATTTAAGATTTTTTTTGAGCCTTCATTAATTAAAATTCTGTATGTGGTGATAGTTAAGAGTTTGTTAAGAATTAAACTGTTACTAATGTAAATGGGACCTTAACCATAAGCTTAAAAACAACTACTCAAGGGGAAAGGATCAGAAGTCTACACTTTTTTTATTAGCAATGAAAGAGAAAAGAACTCGAAATATTTCCTTTTCTCTGCTAAGCACTGAACAAAGATCACTTGCCAATGACTAATATTCTAAAAGTGACTTGAAAAGGATAGGTTTATCATGTGGTCAAATATATGTTTTATTTATTTATTTAACCTTGAAATGTTAGACTAGAGGGTCCTTGAGGTCCCTTCCAATATGGTTTTCTATGATTCTATGTGGTCACTTTTGCATATTTTTTCCAGTCTTGTAGTTTGTATTTTACTAAAATGGCTTTAACAGATACAGAAAACAACAGCAGCTACCATGTGATAATTTTGGTTTGTCTCACAAGGGTCTGAACATCCTGTTTAGCTTTCAGAAAAAGAGATAACCTACTGGAAAAAAAGAACAAACAAAAGAAACTGAAATACTCACATACAGCTCAAGTATTTTTTTTGTAACAGTAATCAAATCATATAAAAGTTATCACATGCAATGAAGAACTTAAGCTTCTAAGTTAAATGATCAAAAGATATAAAATTAGAAAACTAATTTGTTTTATAACCTTGATATAGTATTTAAAAACAACCGTATACCGTTATTTGATTTTCTTCAGTGAGAAAGTTGACCCAGTTCAGCAAAAAAAGTTATACTTTTTAGCCCATTTGTTTCAAAACCCATATACATTACAATGCGACCTGGTGTCTAAGTGGTTTTTCTTTCGAGGTTCTAGAAACAAAACAGGTCTGTGTCGTCTCACAGAGACATTTAAGATAGTGTTGTCAGCAACCTGAGGATACAGTTTTTATCTTTAACTGCTCTTTAAAGGAATGCCTGTTCCTGGGAAACTCAAACTCTACTGACCTTTTTAAGCCTTTTTTCAGATTATAATCACTAAATTCATTCATTCAGGAAAAATAGCATGTGACATATGAGAATAATTACAGTTAATGAACACAGCCTTAATTTGGATTATCTAAAACTGAAATACTTAATGAATGATAACTCCTTGTGGGGAAGTTCTCATAAAATAAGTGTGAAGTATAGTTGAATAAGTGAAGGAAATTACATTTATCAGACAAACACTAGCTGAACAGAAAAATATGTTCTGTTTGTGAGAGAGTAAATAATTCATTTGGGAAAATGTATGTTTAAGTATGTCTGAATATTTCTAAACATGCACACTCTCCTACCCAGGCCTTGCTCAAAGACCTCGTCTTTAAAACAATGATTTCTCTCATCCTGTCTTTAAAATATTTTTCAGTACATTTATACTCTATTCAATCTAATAAATTTTATTGTCTTTAATTAGTCTGACCATATTCTTTTAATTGTAAATCTCTGAATGAAATGTGGAGACAAAATTTTTCACGTGGATAACTTTAGCGTGGCAATTTGAGGTGGGGAAGTACTAAATCGTAAAATACTTTTTCCTGTTAGAAGGTAAAATAGCTACAAGGAGTTCTCTTGTGCTTGCAGAATGTGGTAACTCTGAAATAGAAAGTTAATAGTTTCAGACAGGCTATGGCAAAAAAGGTATTGTATACAGAAATAATAGTTTTTCCTTTTGCATATATTGACTTCCTTACATTTCTGTCAACAAAAATTGAACTTAGCTTCTTTCAGAGGTTAATGTGGTTCCTACAGTCAAAAATAGGCCACTATGGCTTTAGGCCACTCCTCTGGCTAGCAAGTGTTTCTTTTACTTCTGAGTTCATAACACTAAGAAGTCATCGTGGAAGAGAAATTTTGCTCATGTCATTGCCATCAGTTTGTGAACATAATTAGTACTGACTCCTGCACTATGCACTGCTCATTTACACTTATGCTTGTAAGTATTCTTAGCTATCCTTTCAGTTACAAAAAACTGTGAAACCAAGTAGCTTGAATATGCTACCCCCCAAAATTTACTTACAAGTAAAATTCACCTCTTCTCAAGCACAAAAATGCATCAGAACTAGTGTAGTTGTATTGTATGGGTCAAGGCAAGGACAGTCAGTATGATCATAGGCAGATATATATTTTCTTTAAAGCATGGAGATCTGTCCTCAGGGATTGTGTTTTGAGATGAAGAAGAACAGAGAAAGTGAATGAGTGGGAGAGATCATTAGTTGTTGCCCCTACGGAAGTGTAGCTACTAATGTATGTATTTACCAGGCATCAATGTACTACTTGAATGATCAGTATTCCAGGTCATATCTCCAGGGTATGGAGACCACATGATGGACTTCCTGTCTTGTGATTTTATAGAAGGAAACAAATCCACAAAGAAATTGCATGATCCAGGCAAATGGCTTAAATTTACTTAGCTGCCTAGCATCCAAAACCAGCAAGTTTGGAATTAAATAACAGGAGAGAAACTACATGAGACTGACTACTTAAGAAATACTTTTCAAATTAAAGGTTCAAATAAATGTGGAGTGTGCAAACACTTGAAAAATAGATTTGCTTGAATCTGACTCCTGAATCTTGTCAGGCCCTTGTTTCTGAAGTCCTTGTCCTGATTCCTCGCATTATCCAAGGACAGGCAGCACTTTCAGAAAAAAAAATTGCCATTGCTTGACTGTAGGTATCCATCTGGCAAAGGTTATGTGCCCTCAACATTCACTGTCTGCTTTTTATGGGTGCACCATGTTGTCACCAAAGCTGTGTATTCTTTCGCTTAGTTACAGTGATGATGAAGCTGGAGAATGCAGCCAATCTCCTTTAGATTGCCATCATATGAGAGGACATCTTACTTTCTAAGCTGAATTATTTTAAATGCAACGAAAGTAGGTAAAAATAAGGATATATCAGTCTTTGAAAGTAGTGTTTATTGATACCTCGGATGAAGACAACACACACATGCTGTACAGTGCACCTCTTCAATGCTGAATCATCTTTTATCAGTTCCCATAAAAAAAAAGAAATGGTGCCAGTTAGTTGAGACAGATGTCATTAGGGTCTTTAGTTAAGTAGCACACTAATATATCCTAAAATTAAAACCCAGTTCTCTGTTTATTTCTGCTGCTCATGAAGCTGTCAATAAACTCAGAACAACATGGTCTCTGTGTTCCAATGTCAGCTGTTCCTGTGGCCAGCTTTAACCTACTGTGAATGGGTTTCATTTAGTTTTCCCATCCTCTGTATACAGTAGGCTGACTATCCAGGAACCATATTTTATTTTCAGCTTCAATTTCTTTTCCACTGGGGGGGGGAATTCATCCCTCTGGCTTCCAGTGTCACCATGCTTTAAAATAAAAGAACTGTTTAACTGGTCACAGTAATCCTATACAATAGTTCCACTCATTGCATCCCACACTAATGAGGCAAGTATGAAGTCTTAAAACAAATCAGATATATGGAAAAATATTGTATCATCTGTGGTGTGCTAAATCTACAGGGCTATGAATAAAGAGCAATGTGCTGTGTTAACAACACATACAAGGTACTTCAGGCTCTACCTCAGAATCCTGCCCTGTGAACCTCGCCCCTCCTGGTTTCTTCCTTTCACTGTCCATCATTTACGTATTTCTTGTCTTTTGTTCTCTGGGGCTGGTTCTTTCAAATTTACACAACCAAGTCCGTAGCCACTCTTATGCCGGACTGGTTCCTGCCTCCTAATTCTCCCTTTGAGCTAATTAATATTTGTATAAAGCATTCCCTTCCTTATAGGTTTAAGAGAAGGATGTTCTCATAACAGGAATGAGTCTTGACTCAGATTATGAAAAATAAATAGAATAGCTCGAGGGAGATGAGATAGGGAACAGAGTATTAAGTTTCCCTAAAAATCCTGTCTTCAGTGGCAGCTACAAATAGCAGACTGATGCATGAAGATGCATGGGAAATATATAGGAAATATGATCACATCTCTAGTATAGATGTGCACACTCCGATGTTTTGTTGTGATTTTGCCTTAATTCTGTCATGGCTACTGTATCTTTTCAACAAAAACAACCGTGAACTTCAGCCTGTACCCATACCTTGCACTATAGCCTAAACAGTGGAAGGTCTTAGCTCAATAGGAGGAGTTCTGCAAATCAAAGAACCAGTAAGTACTCCATGGCCTCTGCTGTTTACAGAAAGGTCCTTGGAGGACAGGCTTATGGTGAGAGCTGGCATCAGTACAGGTGCATGGGGCTTTGCTAGGGTGTGAGGGGCTGAGACCTGGGGTGAATGGGGAAAACTCTTCACTGTGCAGGGTTGTCTGTAAAGCTGCAAGGGCAGAGCAAGTTTTCTAAGGATGACTTCTGCTGGCATTGACTCCATACCTGTGTGTCTGCTCATCACTATCCTTACCCTTCTTAGTCCAACAGGCAGAGGAAGGAAAGGAGAGACAGAGGAATAGGCACTGCAGCTGCTGTGCCAAATGCTGTTACAATCTTTCATGTCTAAAAGGTGCAGTGGCAAAAATTCCTGCAGAGTGCATAACAGGATAAGTAGGATGTAATAATAAGGAGAGGCTGCCAGGCTGTTGCTCTCATGCAGGCACTGAACTTGTTACAGAGCCAAGGCATGCTTAGGAATAGCAGCTATTCCTGATACTGCAATATTCCTGATACTGGAACAGTGCTCCTGACAGGGATAGGGAAATATGGCCACGGCAACAAATCCAGTCTCAGGCAAGTACAAGCAACTCTTTCTTAGTCTTCTTAGTGATTAACACGTGTCTATAACAAAAAACCCACATTCTCAGCAGCAGAAACCTAATTGCAGATCATATCTACAAAATACCGTAGAAAGCCACAGCTTCTTTACAGATTTAAAGAACAGAAAGCTGCCTGCAATCACTTACGCCACTTCCTGCAACCCCCTCCTACACTCAGATGAAAGGTGGCATGTTTTCTCTGTGACCTCTGATGCACATCACCTCTTGACTGAGGACCCTTGACCTGTGTATTTATAAACAGTGTCATCCTCACATAAGAAAGCTTCTTGTGTTGTATCTTGGCATTAACAGGCACAGATCTGAATGATCTCTCGTCCCAGTATCCAGAGAGAAATCTACCGAATGAAGGAGCAAACTCAGGTGATCAGCAGGCATCCTTAATAGAAGAGAAAAATATAAAGCCCCATGACTGATTTAGCCAAACTTTATCAGAAATAACACTTTTATTGCCAGAAGGGAAGTTGTAATGAACCTGAGTGGTTCTGAATCTTATGAATATATAATTAAGTGCATTTTCCCCTATACATTGTGGTACACTAACATCAATATGATGACTGACTTTGTCAGCTTTTAAACCAATAGCTTCAGACTTTTCTTACCTATCAGAGAGTAGTACAACAGGCATTTGTTGACCTAAATTTACCAGGCTAAATGCACACTGCTGTGTATTATCATTTTTATTGCTTATATTTTGACCATTAATATGGTGGCTAAGGATGACAGCAAGATCCTGTAGACAAAATCAATCCTTAACTCTCATTAATACAAAATAGATGAGAACAATAGTACATGTTTCTAAAGAATAAATAAAATCTGTCAGAAAGCAATCAATTTAACATGCTTTTACTGCATTAAAAAGTCCCATCTACAGATTTTGCTCAAAACCAGCTCGACACGCTTTACATAGGAGGGTCCTCTGCAGCAATTTAGAGCAATTTATATTTCATTTATATTATATTTGAACAGAGTTCCTTCTGTTCAGCAAAATCATCTATTGATACTTCCAATTGATATTTCCAATTGGCATAGATGAGATTACATTGTCATGGCTAGAGGGATAATGAAATTTACAATAGGAACATTGGGTTGGACATAGAATATGAGGAGTGAAAAAACTTGCAGATTTCTGGAGTGCAGAGAAATTAAAATACCAGTGAAACTTTAAATAACAACTGATTATTATTTCACACCCATCCTGAAGTACACCTTAGCTGGAGGAGGCCAACATTATTCATAGTATTACTTCTACTTGTTTTTTAAAGAAAGTGGGTGGAAGCATTTCACTAGGCAAAGAATCAAGCCTTGTTCCTGAATCAAATTATGTCCAGAGGACATATGAACTATTCAAGGTGGTCAGACCGGGGAAAGTCTCATTTCTAAGCCCCAACTAGATTTAATCCTCTGTACAAAATGCAGAACTGCAAGAAGTTCATGCAGGTTCAGGTATTCAGGTAGTGCTGATCAGAGTTTTCATTTAGGCACCTTGTTTTATATAAACTCTGTATTAAAGACCTTTGTTTGAATCAATCAATCACTAGCACCAAGTCTTGTGACTGTGTCTGAGCAGGAAGATTAGTGCTGCCCTTGGGCTAGCGTCCTCAGTACACAAATGACATCTACACAGTAAGTACAAGCTGTAGTGGTATAAAAGAATAGGAAGACTTTTTAGTCTGTGATCTGAATTTAAGATCTCAGAGTAAATTTGTAAGGATTTAGCTGTGAAAATATGTCTCATGTAAAGTTGTTTCAGTGAGGAGCATGGAGCTAGGCCTTGAACAGAGTTACCAGAATTTTAACACGGCCACATACAAAACACAAAGTAGATGGATTTACCTTCCTAAGTCAATGAGTACCTGAACAATTCATTCATTAATACCTGCATATTTTTAAAAAGTTATTTCTATACATAGGGAAAGGACAAAGAGATTAATGCAATGTATAGAAGAAAACTATGTAGCAGCTTCCACTGTATCTGTATTTTCATATTTGCATAGGATTAATTTTTTCCTTCTTAGGTTTGACAGTGACTATGGATTGGCACAAGCTAATTTACCAAGGCTTATGTAACTTTGGTCGTTTACAGCACTTAAAATTGATTGACAGCATATTTAGCCTTTTTCTGTAAAATGTTTTCAATGTTACAAAATTTCTGAGTGAGAAACACTCTAAGCAAAGATATTAGATATATCTGGTTTACAGGAACTTCATATTATTTGAGAATACTCACATAAGAATGAAAACATCAGAACATCGTGTTTTATAGAATCTCTTTAGCCTTCTGTTTCAAAATGAAAACTGAAAATAGTTCCATGGATCTTTCATATTGAAGTTTAATTCCATCTCTTTTAAAGGTAAAGATACCCCATCAGTCTGCTAAAATATTCTGATTTCTTTGATGTTGCGTTCATCATTATCCTATAGGAAAGCCTTCCATTGTCAGATACCAATACCATATTCATCTGTGCTGTGTATCACTATGGTAGTTGTGCCCATAGCCTGAAAGCTCGAGAAATGAGAAAGGAAAAAGGTATAAACTGTGAAAAAGACTTGCAAATCCTTCAGTCCATAATGATAGCGACTTCAGTGAAGAAGGGTTTGCTCTCTGTAAGACCCCTTTGGCAGTCTCAATTATGTTCTCACAAATAGATTGAGAATTCTTTGAAAGGGTGAATATTGTGGCACTGCATAATTGTCATGGCTTTGATTTTTCAATATCTTCCTAGATCTTACCTATGTATGCAACAGCAAATGCTGGCCAAATGAGCCTAACTTCACGACGCTGTGGATGTCAGACTAAGTCTCATAGCCCAGGAGTAAGGAAAAATTGTCTAGGACAGTATATGATTTGATGTCAGAAGGAATTAAATCTTTTATCTTTCTTTTGGTTCCGACATTGTTAGTCTTTTCTGATGGGCAGGTTTTGCCAAGTCCTCTTGGCAATGTACTACTGAAATTTTTAATATGTTCCTTCTTTGCTCCGTTTTCAAATATCACACAGCTATTCTTCTCATTCGTACTTTTTTTGCAACTTGTTGTTTCTCTAGTTTGACATTTTTTGCAAGTATGGTAGTCATGGCTCTAATACAAACAGTGAATGGTGTGGTTCTACTTCCAGTCTGTGGTACATCTGTTGTCCCTAATGATTCCGACCATTTCAGCATATCCTTCATGTGTAAAACTTGC
Source organism: Ceryle rudis (assembly GCA_033439905.1). Taxonomy (NCBI): domain Eukaryota; kingdom Metazoa; phylum Chordata; class Aves; order Coraciiformes; family Cerylidae; genus Ceryle; species Ceryle rudis. Next base: position 9,961 of record JAAGNO010024919.1, read on the forward strand.
ACTGGAGAATTTGCAGACTCAGCATCAAGAATATACTGTGGAATATTTCCTGGTTCAATATTTCTTTGTTGAAAATGATGTCATACAATGTAGACAAAGGTGGGAAATGGAAGAGAAGGAAGGAAATCATAAAGTAACCAATGCTTTAAAAATTTGCAGAAGTCTGCATTCTTTTTATACCACATATAGAAAATATCAGATATGTGTTCCTTCACTTCATTGCTTTATTGATACCTCTGACAACAATAACCACAGAAACCTCAGAAAATAAATGGCAAATTTAGAATTGCTAAAAATGTAAGTTGGAGAGAAAAAAAAGCCTTTGGAGATACAATTGTATGTGGGTGTGTATAGTCATGTTGGAAAGATACTTCAGTCTTAATTTTTTTACTAGACTTTTTGTCCCTTACCATACTGCTGTGTAAGAAAAACTTTAACTGAAAGACAGTCTTGGTGAAAACTGCTGTTTCACCTACAGAATGAATGCCCTGAGACATGGTGCTTGTTTGACAGTTTTAAATTTCAGAGGAATATTTTACTTTGACCTACTGGAGCACTGTGCTGAGAAGAATTGCCTTCTGTTACTACATTTCACATAAAGCAGGTCAGTATTTTAACTTCACAGGACTGATTTAAGAATTTGTGTTTTAATAAACTATCAACACACTAAACTATTATCATTCCTACTATTACACTTGTGACAGCTGCCTTTGACTTCACCCAAATAAAACTTATGTTGGGAAGAAAGACCTCTGCCTGTTCAGGGATTGAAGGATTTTGCTTCTTTTATTAAAAAGTCACTTATAGAAAATTGTAAATGTACATGTCATTTTACAAAAGTGGTATAAAATACATTTCTTGCTGTGAAGTGCTTTTAGCCTAAAATAGAAAAAATAAATAAATGAGGACCACACTTGTACAAGAGTGTGCTGTAAGGAATAAGAATGAGATTGGATAGCAAGGGAAAATTGTTAGAAGAACTAATTATTTTTGAAGACTATATCTTATGGAAGATACAGATGGTGACACAAATTTGGAGACCAAATAAGTGCACAATCTGACCAGTGACACATACTTCTGTCTGAGTTAAAGGGAGAATAAACGTGGATACAGGGGAAGGATACAGAAGGAGTATAAATAAAAGACCTGGTATGACAACAGGCACACCTTGGGGTTCTGGTCAGGGTTATTTTACATTGTTTTGCGACCATGATAACTAAATTTAGGGGGGGTTATTTTATTTAAGTGGGCAAGTGTCAAATCATTTTTCCAGCTTGACACAGGAAAATGTTCCTTAGAATGTCAGCACTGCTAATTACTTTACCAGACAATTTATTTCAATCTGTATGACTTAGTTTTTCAAAAACCACGTATCACAATCATTCTAACCAAGGGTGTGCGTCTTCCTCCTGGCAGGCTCTGACGTTAAAACCCATTGTTAAAACTCTTCTTTAATGAGGCTAAAGCCAGAAAATCATAGTGCAATCTTTACTCCTTCAATCCAAATTATACGCATTAGAGCATCTCTTCTAACCCTTGTTCCTATCAGTCATCATGTCTTTGGGTGCATAATAATAATCCCTGAAGGATGCAGCATGTCAAGAGAATTTTATTTTCGCAGGAAATGTCATTTTGCCCCAATTCTAGTGTATGAATTGACACCTTATTCTGGAAATGCCTTGTGCTCATTCTGGAGGCCCTGCAAAAGTACTTCATGAGCTGTGATCACATGTGGCATTCAGCTGTGGCTGTACTGTAGAGGTGTATCTCTCTAACTTAAGCAGTCAGCTGTGTTGGGCTGTCTGCCATCATTACTACCCAAGCATTAATCTGTACATCGCATAAGTACAGCTAAATGTAGGCCCCTTATGTAGTCCACAAAGTAGCACAGATATTTTCCCGGGAGCTGAGTGGGTCTCTGGAGGAACACGACTCTTTGCAGGCACTGTGACTGGAGTTGAACCCCAAATGCAGATAGCCTGTAGGTATGATTACTCTGCCACAATCACACCTGTTGGCTTTCTTTTCTGCCTGTTTGTAATACCTTGCTGTGTAATTAATAAGTTGTTATTGCTACACTTTATTGCTGTTATTACTGTTTTATTAACTTATGAATGAGATACTTACTGTCAGTGTAGAAGCTTTAACAATTCTTACATGTGTAATCTGGTAGAAAATATTAGCTTTAAGCAAAAAAGGAAAAAAGTGCTTATTCATGCAGATGGAACATAAATGAAATATAAGTCCAGACATTTTTGCAAATTATTAAAGAAACGTACAAGTGAAAATATTGACTTTGGAATGCAAATGCTCTTTGGAGAAAGTTAAGTTGGAAATTATCTTAAGGAAAAAACCTGCAGTCTGCAAACACAGATAACAACTTTTATTCATTTAACCCATTCAAGCAATAATTTTTAACTACAGTACAAAGTTAAGAATGGTAATCAGGAAAGGAATGTATATAACGTGTTTTCCTACTTAATTTCATATTCAAGACACTCTGTTTCCCCTTTCCTTTTTGGAAGCAATAGATAGATACAATGTGCAAAGCCATATTCTAGTTTCATTTTTCAGACTCATAACTTGACATTTTAAATAAGAGCCTGACAAAATTCTATGAGATTCCATCACTGATTTTGAATATTTAAGCTCTCTGAATCAAGCTTTTTGGGTTTTGTAAAAACACTATTGCAGGAAATTAAATTTTTTAGCTATTAAGGTCAATTGTTTTTCTGAGAAGACAGACTGAAAAATAAAAGTTGCTAATTTTATGAGAACTGATAATGTAATATAACTGATAAAGTAATATAATTTTTCAAGTACATAAAGTTTGAGTTATTTTATTCCTTGGCATCTGATTTGTGTTTTTAAATTAGCTTTGCCTAACAAAACCAAGTTATTAAGCAAAGAGAAACATTTTTTTTTAAATGATAGCCATGTACTGTTTCACCTGGCTGTATTTCTCACTAGCAAGTAAATACTATTACAGAGAATTACTTTTTACATAGCCAACTCCAAAATGAGAACAAACTGACTCCTGAAAAATTGTCGGGGGCATGAGTTACAGAGAGATCACTGAGAATGACTTGAAAACACACAGACTCTGCTTCTTTCTCATAGCAATTTGAACTACCTTTACTTTATGCCTTTTGTGTCCAATGCCTATCAGATAACAGAGCATGGTGTTTCTGTAGTTTCCTCTCCAGTTATTAGTCAACCAAAACACCCTCAAAGACTACTGTTTTAAGGCTTGCATGGATTGCAGGGTCTTCATACAAACTGCTGGATTACACAAAATAAATTTCACAAGGCGAATTCTGCTTTGGAAAATTGGTAGAATTATAAACTCACCAGTGACTGTCAAAGCAAATATCAGAGCTATCCTATCAAAGCAATTGCATGCAGTATGCCTACTGCATGCAATCCTCAGTTCTAATTCTGATGGCAAGAATGCTCAAATTGTCCAAAATATTCAGATGCTAATAAAGGCTTTTCAGATAGACACTAAAGACCCAAAGAGAAGGATGATAAAATGCATATCAAAGAAAGAGCATAAATTGTGAATCACACAATAATTTAAATAATTCAATATTTAACATCAAATCTAGATCAAGGATTCACAAATTTTCTGAAGCACAGACCACAGTCAGCCCTCAGACTGTGGACTACGTGAGAGCTGGCTGGAAAATCTTTCTCCCATCCTAGAATGGCAAAAGCTCTAAGACCTTCTCTAGCTCACAGGTATTCTTCCTGTCCAGAATTAGATAAAAATGAACTTCTAAAATACTGGCAACATACCTTTCTTCATTATACGCTTTATCTCTTCCTAGCTTCACAGGCGGTTCACCAAAGCTTACAAGGGACAATGTGTCTAATACTGAGCAAATGTGAGTAAAAAGTTCACTGCATATGACACTTAGGGTAGCAAGTTTAAGCTCATTCCATATAGAAGTTTGAAGTAAAAAAAGTTTAAATTTGGTTCATTTGAAGCAAAACATAACCATATTGAAAATGGAAACCAACATATTTTAGAGGCCCTTGCTCCAAGCACTGTATTTTTACTTGTTTTTATGTTGACAGTTTAGTTTTCACAGGCTTTGCATGTGAATATATTCTCATCTTTCCTGTTCTACGGACAGAAATGTAATATGCTATATAAATTGAAATTCAGAATGGAAAAATTCTATTTTGTAAGTTACCCATACTAGTGAAACTACACTTTTTTGTTCCAAATTGAAAACCATTTCTTCTGGCAGATTCCTGTGTTACATTCCACACTTAATGATTTAATTTAATTTACCAAAATAAAGATGTGTAAAAAAACTTGTCCAATGCATTTTGTTTTCATTATTTTTCATTTATAGCAGAAAAAAATAGGAGCAAAGCATTGCAGTATTGTGTCTTGTATTTTAGATGTAAAAAAGGCATTCTACCATTTAACTCCTTTTTTAAAATTTGATGAGATTAAATTTTTTCCTAAGTATACCAATGACACAGAGTACACTACCTGAGTAATCAAGCTTTCACTAGTTAATTTACTCTGGTTTTACTCTAATTTAGTTAAGCAGTTACCCTAAGTTTCGTCTGGGTAACAAGTGCTAAGGAAAAGGTCTGACCACAATTTCTTTATCCATCCTTTTCTTACGCAGAATCCTTTCTCCCAACTCATTTTCCCACATTTTAAGTGTCAGCTACTTGGAGCAAGATGTTATTCTGGTTTTATTTCAGCTGTTTTAGCAGTTGTTTCCGTCTTTATTGGAATAATAGGAACTAGGCTGCCTGTGGAATATATGTGCAGATGAAGCACATGAAAGGAATGTGTGTTTTTATGTTCTTTTTTCCTTTAGAAGTTTCAGAAGTAAATACTTGAAGAATTCCAAGTATCTAGGAGTGGCTGTTGCCCTTCAACAATACCAGGGCACAAAATTTGTTATTGTTGCACTGTCTTCAAAAATTCTCTGTAGATAAAAGGGAATATTTTCTTAGATTTGACACTCTGAGTTTGTATCAGATCACATAAGCTGCACATGAGTTGTGAACTACAGAGCTGGTAATTCAGGGGTGTTATTTTGCACTGAGATCATTCGGCAAGAGTTTGCAATAAATAATGTCTTTGAAGACTATGGGAAAAGTGGTACCTGACAATCCTATTGAAAACAATAAGGCAGGAAAGACTTCTGAAGTTTTTTGTTTGGTTGGTTGTTTTGTTTGTTTAAGCACACAGACAGATTTCCTTATGTCATCCAGCATAACTTTTCTGAAGTTCATTGAGAATTCAGATATTCATTACTTTACTATATCCTTAGGAACCTCCATTGTGAGGAATATGTAAGCACAGACAGGCTGTGTCAATGTATAGGCTCCTAACCGAGGAGGATGAGAACTATTAGGGAAGAAGGTTCATCATTTATTTGGCTAGGCAATTCACAGGAGGAGAAGTACAGAAAAGTCCACTTCTCCTTTTATTAATTTAAGTAATCTTCTATGTAACAAATAATTTTTTTTTTAAGAAAGCCTCTTCAGGATTATGTAATAACTTTGTCTTCAGTATGAAAGAAGCAGACAAAGAAGTGGACTAAGAACATCCCAGAAAGGCTTTTACACCTATTGAGGTACAGTAAATTCAAAGATATTATGTAGACTTGCACTTTTGAGACAAATGTCATCATGAATGGATTCTCAGATTGTTGCAAGAAACTGTCCTGTTGTCAGATCTTGCTGATTTAGTGATCCCTAACCAGCTCTCCAGCCAGTCCAGGTCACCCTGGATGGCAGCACAGCTTTCTGGCATGTCAGCCACTCCTCCCAGTTTTGTATCATCAGCAAACTTGCTGAGAGTACACTCTATCCCTTCGTCCAGGTCATTGATGAGTAAATTGAACAGCACTGGACCCAGGACTGACCCCTGAGGAACACCCCTACCCACAGGCCTCCACCTAGATTCTACTCCACTGACTGCAATTCTCTGGACTGTCATTCAAAAGTTTCCAAATCCATCTCACTGCACAACCATCCAAGCTGTACTTCTTAAGCTTGGCTGCAAGGGAGACAGTATCAAAAGCTTTGCTTAAGTCAAGGTATTCCCCCATCCACTGCCCTTCCCTCATCTATCCATCAAGTTGTGCCATCATAAAAGGCTATCAGATTAGTCAAGCATGACTTCCCTTTGTTGAATCCATGATGAATACTTGTGCTAAGCCTCCTTTCCTCAACATCTTTTGAGATGCTGACAAGAAAAAGCTGTTCCATCACCTTTCCAGGAATGGAGGTGAGGCTGACTGGCCTCTGTGGTATTATAGGGCTGGAACCCCTAGGAGCTGGCCTTAGCAGTAAAGATGAAGGCAAAGGTGGCATTCAGTAACCCTGCCTTCTCCCTGTCCTCAGAAACCAGGACACACACTTCATTCAGCAGTGGCCCCACATTTCCTCTAGACGTCCTTTTACCTCCAATGTACTTGAAAAAGCCTTTCATGTTGTCCTTGACCTCCCTTGCCAGGTTTAGTTCTAAGGAGGCCTTAGCTTTCCTTGTAGCATCCCTGCATCTTCTGAAAACCTCTTGTACAATTCCCAAGTAGTCAGCCCCTCCTTCCATTTTCTATATACTTCCTTCCTCCACTTCAGTTTATTCATTAGCTCTCTGTCCAACCATTCAGGTCTCCTAGCTATCTTACTTGATTTCTTACTCTTTGGGATGCTCTGATCATGAGCCTGGAGGAAAAGGCACTTGAACATTAGCTGGTTTGCTTGGGCCCCCTTACCATCTAGAGCCCTGTCTCACGGGACTTTTTCAAGCAGTCTTCTGAAGAGGCCAAAATTAACCCTTCTGAAGGGTAGTGATCCTGTTTGTGGCCTGTGTCTGCTGCATGTGATTCTGAACCCTAGCATCGTATGGTCACTGCAGCTAAGGGTGCCCCCTACTTTCACATCCTCAACCAGTCCCTCTTTTTGTTTTTTAGTACAAGGTGCAGTAGTACTCCTCTCCTTGTCAGCTCTTCTATATCTTCTACAGCTCTTCTACATGCATCAAGAAGTTATTGTCAATGCACTGGAGGAATCTACTGGACTGTGCATGCGTGTCTGTGTAGTTTTCCCAGCAAATGTCATGGTAATTGAAGTCCCCCGTGACAACCAGAGCCTGTGACTCTAATCCGGTGGCCTGTAGTAAATACCCACAACGTTTTCCATACTAATCTCCCCCTTAATCATTACCCACAAGCTTTCAACTCCCTCTTCATTGCCCCCCAGGGAGAGCTCAATACATTACTGTTGCTCTTTCACATAAAGGGCAACTCCACCACCTCTCCTGGCCAGCCTATCTTTCCTAAAAAGGACATAGGCATCCATGACAGTGTTCCAGTCATGTGAGCTATCCCACCATCTCTCAGTAATTGCAATGAGGTCGTGGTCCTGAGATAGCACACAGATCTCTAGTTCATCCTGTTTGTTCCCCAAACTGCATGCTTTAGTGTATAGACATTTCAGAGAAGTGCTATGAATGCAGAAGACTTTCTCCTTAGCTGAAATATTTGGTGTCACCAGTCAGTGACACTGAGTTTCCTACGAGAGAATCATGTATCAAGTTTATATGTCTCAAGTTGAAGCAATAAAGGTAAATAAAGTCTCTGTGCTCCTAATAGTTGTTAGTTCCAGTCAGATCAAAGTATACCTGTCATTGAATTATCACCATCTCTGCTCTGGAGCCAAAAGGTGAACACTTTTTCTGATTATGGCAGGGAGACATATTATTAGGTTATTAAGTAGAACGCATAATCTATCATTCAAAATGTTCCTTAGCTATCAAAGATCCTTATGCATTGAACCATAGAATGTTATCTACCAGTATGAGAGCTGTAAATAAACTTAAGAAAAAAAAGAAAAAAAGAAAAGAGTAGAAACTTTGTAGGATCTGTGCCTTCAATATTCCTTGTTATTGGGAGACTTCAATGTGCATCAGTTTATTCTAGAGTAAAACTACGTGGTATCTGGAGACATTATCAGAGAAGATGTCTGAAAAACTGAAACTCTCTCAGAATTCAGATCTTACCTCATGCCTCCATGCAGATGGGGTGTGATGCTCAGTCCTGCTCTTCAAAGGAAGAATTTGTCATGTCCAAGGTTCTCTTGGCCAGCCACATGAGCTGTTTTAGTACCTCCATGAAGAAAAGATTCTTCAATGGTTGATACACTAATATGTATGCCTGAATGTATTTTTATAGTTCAAATCTTTATATGATTTTTTCACTTACCGTTTTGAGGGTAGCACAACAGACATTACTTTCTATATTATTTTAAATTGCCAGAATAGCTACAAACAGGGTATTTATTAGTTTTCTCCTTCTAAAACATTATTATCCAATATTGCTTCTGAGATTAAAATTAGTAGTGTTATATGAAGTGTGCCCTGTTATTTGTGTAGATAGTGACTGTGACTGGAACATAGCAAGCTTCACCATTTCCAGTAGGAAACTCAAACCAGGAACATGGAAATAGCACAAAAATTAATCCTGATATAGTATTCTTATTTATCACTAACTAATCTTCACAGCTATTCACTTAAATTTGCATTTCCAGGACAATTTAAGCAAGTAAAATAGTGGTCATCACACCGACTGGTGAATAGAATTAAATCCTTTAATAAAAAACCTGCAAAAAACCAATAACACAGGAGATTGCCATTTTACAGCAAATAAAATCCGGCATGCTAGTGTTGACCTAAGGAAGCCATCAAAATGAATTGTTTGGTTTAGTGAAATATTGTTACAGTAGTAAAAGACTCTCTTTCATACTTTTACTGTCTGAGGCTTGAATTGTAGCAGCATTTGTGAACACCAATCGAATGAGCAGGCTTTTTATCAGTCGAAAGCATTGTATTTTTTCTGTATTTGCTACATCTTATCTGTTTAGTTGTCTTCCAGACAACCTGGAGATAACTTGTCTAATCATATACAACAGTTTGGTAAAACCTTAAAGCCCTATCAGGTATACAAGGTCCCATGTGTCTCCAAAGCTCTCCATATTCATCCCTAAAAGCCTGTGCAAGCATACTGCTGTAAAAACTCTTGTACAAACGCAGAAATAAAAACATAGATTGTAAGATGTGACAGAATATTGGTCGACAGATGGAAAAAGGAGCAGAACAAAAAAACAGAAAAATGGAAGCCAAAGCATAAAGTACAAGGTGGCTTTTTAAAAAGTACTTAAGTATTGATAGTGAAAACAGACTAAGGAGCTGTGGGAAGGTTCATGAGTAGGCACTGGATAACATTTGGTAGCGCATGTGATCCTAGGTATTCTAGCTATCCTAGGTATTCTAGCCATCAACAAATGACTATGGAGCACAGTTTGCAGACTTGCAGACAGTCACAGGGCCTTTACACACACTGGAGCACATGACTGAGAAGCACTTGTGGTATTTTTTTCACATACCTTCTCAGTTCCCAGAAATGACAGACAAACAGTTTTCAAATGTCATGAGAATGAGCCTTCACCGTCTTAGAGGGTCAACACGGTTTCCTTTGAAAGAGTCCTGAATATGTTGCAGGCTATAGGAGCTATGGGCATTTTAAAGCTTCCTTTTATTTCATCTTTCCCATCAAAAGAGTTAATTTGTTAAAACAGTTATTTATTCTGAAGAAGAGTGGTCAATTTTTATTGAGAGCCTCACTAAGCCCTGTCCTGCTCTACCTAGAGCAGCAGTGCCACCAGCATTGATAGTAGAGCCTTCCCAGTATTGTCAACAATACTGGCTAGATCATTCATGATTTCTGTACCATCTTTTGTAATTAGGGATATGCTATTAGTTTTCTTTCAGTAGTGTGAGAAATGTGTACATTTATAATTATATTGGTTCAGCATAGAGTTCTTATTTTTTTGTTTTTCTGTTTTTTAATTCCTTCTGGTACTTTTTATTTATTTGTTTCTTTAGATGTATGTCAGGTTGCACTATAGTGTACATACATCCAGAAGGAACTTCATGCTAGAATAAACAGCAGTTGCCTACTGCTTTGCAGTAATGATATTCCAACTATTGTGGCTAACCATGATGCTTAGCACAATTCATGAAACCATCCAGAAGGGCTAAATGATTAAGACTGGGAGCATGTGTAGACCTGAAAAAAAATGAATACTGAATTTATTCACAACCCGTAGCATTAATTAAGTAATTAACTTCACAGAAATATACAGTAGGTGCTTAAAGAAGCTTTAGTAAAACCCACTATGTATTAGAAAGCATTTTGTCATTCAAACCAGAGAGCTTACTGGCTCTAAAACACGGAATTTTGGAGGAGAGCTGGCATTTAATATTTGGCAGCTTTTTATACACAGTAAATCACCTTATGGGAAAATTCATAGATGCAAGAAATCTACATTAGGAGGGGAAAGAAGGTGCTTAAGTTTTCACAGCTTTCCATGAAAATAACAATTCAGATATCAGGAAGAGTCAGAAACCCACAAAGGTCTAACGTATGGTGCATGGAAGGTGGGTCATTGACCGTGGGAAAGTCTGTGGCTACTTTTGTCCTGCCATGTGTTCTCTCTCTCTCTGGAAACTTATTTAATGATATGTTTTATTCCTGTGTTCTGGATTTGTAGTAACAAAGATGTGGAAGAAAGAAGATGTAGAAGCCGAAAGAAAAAGCTGAGATAGCCATCATGACATACTGTCGAGCTACACAATTATTTTAGGCTAATGATAATTCCTCAAGAGGCAACAAACCCCTCATTTAAGCTGGATGTTCACTGAAAATCCCAAGAACGTGGTGATTTGTTTTAGCAACAGGAGCAATCTAGATTCTCTTATACACCACACACTATTGTCTTATAGGCTACTGGGTGTCTAAAATCAGGAATTCTTAGATTTATTGTTTTATAAAGGGATACCGAATACAAATACATAAAATGGATGTGTGTGTATATATATGTATATATTATATATATTTGTATGGCTGTATATGAGCCCCTGGCTTTGTCTTGTGACTTTCTGACTGCAGGGAAGCAAAATTAACTTTTTAGGGAACAGTTGTATAATAGATATATTTTACGAAGATGCAACATTTTTTACAAAGTGAGGTCACTGCTCTTGAATGATTTTATCCATTAGAAGTACAGTGCTGTGGAAGTGGGAGACCAGTTTAGTGGTGTTTCGTATGTTCAGAGTGGTCAATATTGTTTTAAAATATTAAAAATATCACAAAGGTAGTCCAAGAGGGACAAGACACAAAACCCAAGAAAATACTTGTTTTCCCAGCTGCCTCCCAGCCAGGCAGATACTATACTTAAACTTACTTAAGTTACAGGTATCCTTGAATTCCAGTTTCTGACATGTAAAAATAATTTAATTAGTGCTCTTTCAAGTTTTATACATATATAGATATAAAATGAGAGTAGTGGTTAGAACTTCTGGGCCCTATGTAGGCATATATAAGGCATAATGTGATACTGTGCAATGATGACCCTACTTCTCATCTTCCAGTACTGAAGCTAGTTACTGAAAACAAAAACATGCTGTGCTGCTGTATATACCCCATTCCCTTACCACCAGTCTCCTCAGCACTGCAATGTGCTATGTAAACATTAGGGGAGTCTAAGTCTTGAAACAAATTCTAACTATTCTGATGCTGAATTTTACATGTTAAGGAACATTATTTTTTTCTTTCAGGATAGCTAAGCACAGTTTGCTGTGTATAAGATACACATTTCAGTTGAGAAATGTAATTTTCTGTGTATTTTGACATTTCTTTGAGAAAATAAAAAGAAAATTTTGCATTGTGAGCAGATTATCTGCTCACAAAGATTTTGGAATTGTATATATAATACCCCTATAAAATTTGAGATCTGTGGATGGCCTGTATTGTAGCAAGCAAATGAAAGGTGTTGTCTGAGTCCATAGGACTACTTCTAATCATTAGATTTTTTTTTCAACCCATATTCAACAGCAAAGCATAAACCAGTGTACCTGTAAAATTTATGTTGAAAATCTTACTTGTCTTTAAGATACAAATAAAATATTTTGTGCTTCTTGAAAACACTATTTTTAAATTCTTCAGTCTGACCTGTCAGTCATAACATCAGTCAGACTTCCTGCTTCTGGGTGCCAAAACCCATTACTTCTATGTTGTTTGGCTTGGGGTCAGTACTAACAAACAGAAATCTGACGTGAAGTAAATGATCAATATTTATTCTAAGAAGTCTCTTACATTCCAGACAGTTGCAACATCACAGGGGGTTAAAGGGCAAGATCATTAATTTCAGACCCTTTGCAATTTTTCCTTGCACATTATGTAGATCTCTAAATATAACATCAGATTTCGCATGAGAAATGCAGGAATGTTCCAGTATAGATACTTTTAAAATTCTCTGACAACTCAAATATCCAAGAAGTGCTGATCTATGATATATCCATCAATAACACTTACTGTGTGGGAATTTAATGCATTGCACAAGAAAACATCAGCTGCAGCCGTGTATATCCTGCTTAACTACATCTCAGATTGCTTTTCTTCTGTAAAGCTTGTTTTAATATGTATTCATAAAAGCAAAGTATGCAAATAAACACCATTTAAGGGGCCTCACTGGTAGATATGGGGCTATTTTTTTCCTGACTTCATCATTTCTGCAAGGCACATGTTAAATTAACATGAAACTACATTAATGTTTTGCCCGACTTTGGCTTTTAAAAACTGGTTTTATTCATGTAGATGGGCTTCCGCTAGGGCCCATCTAGGAGGATGAAAAATGCATTAGCACCAGACTTACCCCAAGATGGGGCAAGACTTGAAAAATCCCACAGAGCTCTTTCTTTCTATTGTGGTGTTTGTTTTCTTCTTCCACTGTCCTCCACAGGTCACAGTTCCTTCAAGAAATATCCTGATCCTCCAGTGTGAGGTCCTCCATTCACTGCACTGTGGTGCACAATGAAATGAAATGCCCAAACGTTCTGAAAAAAAGTGACAGTCTTTTCTTTTCTTTTCTTTTCTTTTCTTTTCTTTTCTTTTCTTTTCTTTTCTTTTCTTTTCTTTTCTTTTCTTTTC
>JAAGNO010024920.1:0-26808 GCA_033439905.1 Ceryle rudis
AGTGGTGGAGCACTGGAACAGGTTGCCCAGGGAGGTGGTTGAGGTCCCATCCCTGGAGACATTCAAGGTGGGGCTTGGCAAAGCTCTGAGCAACCTGCTCTAGTTGAGGGTGTCCCTGCTGTCAGGAGGGGGGTTGGACTAGATGACTTGTAGAGGTCCCTTCCGACCCAGACATTTCTTTGTTTCTATGTTTCAGTTTAAAGCCCACCTCACCAAGCTGGCCCTTCTGATGCCAAATATTCCTTTGGGTCTTCGAGACATGTGGATTCCATCCCTCTCTAACAGTTTGGCATTATCAAAGAATGTCCCATTGTCATAACGATCCAGCCCACTGTACAACACTACTGCAAGATGCTTTCTGTTCTATCAGGAATTGCAGTCCTGCTACTGCCTGTGTCCTGATTAAGCAGTGAAATTCTGGTGATACCCTGTAACCGTCTACACCTAACCAAAAGTGGTAACAGTCCCCAAACTGAAATCCAGCTGTGCTGAAATCCTTCAAAATGGGTATTTTTGTGAATGTCTTTCTGAATTATATAGTTCTTTTGAACTCTGCAGAGACTTTAAACAGAAAATCTGTCCCAGTGGTAACAGGGGTCTGACTCATTGAATTTAAATCCAAATACTGACAACTTCTAAGTTTGGCCTCTCATACCAATTTCAAAACTGGAGTTTTATTTCAGTTATATTATCTTTTAAGCAGAGTAACACTGAAAATATGGAAGAAACTACAACTGCTCTTACTTTACATCAGAGAAGAGAGTACTTCCATCTAGTCTTGCTTTTTAGAGAGTGCTATTTGCTTTTTTAAAACAATGTACTTAGACTATATTCCTAACTATGTTTTATTCTTTACTAAGTGATTTGAATTGTTAACAGAGGAAATACTATGTAAACATTAAGGTACATTTAACAAACCTCAGTATGATAGTTAATTCTGGCATGAAGTTAATTCTTCATCTCTTGGAGTACCTCTTCTTACGTAATAAAATGAGATAATGCATTCATGTTTAAGGGTATTCTTGAAGAGCTAGAATAGAGTATTTTGAAGTAGCTTCGTTACTCTGAAAGACCTCTGGTTTAAATGATTTCCACGTCATTTCAAAGCAAACAAGTAAGAAAAGTCTGCGTCTGAATCATTCAGTCTGATTCAAAGTTTTCTTTGAAAAATAAACACAAAGGGATACTCATCTTAATAGTTTATAGCAGTCTTGGGGAAGAGTGGCTGGAAAGCTACTTGGCAGAAGGGGACTTTAGGGTGTTGATTGACAGCTGGCTGAACATGATCCATCAGTGTGCTCAGCTGGCCAAGAAGGCCAACGGCATCCTGGTCTGTATCAGGAATAGTGTGGCTAGCAGGACTAGAGAAGTGAATGTCCTCCTGGACAACTCGGGACTGGTGAGGCTGCACCTTGAGTACTGGGTTCAGTTTTGGGTGCTGCAGTGTAAGAAAGACACTGAGGGTCTGAAGCAGGTCCAGAGAAGGGCAATGAAGCTGATGAGGGGTCTTGCTGGGGTCATTTAGCCTGGAGAAAAGGAGGCTGAGGGGAGACCTTATCACTCTCCACAACTACCTGAAAGGAGGTTGTAGAGAGATGGGTGTTGGTCTCTTCTCACAAGTCACAACTGATAGGATAAGAGGAAATAGCATCAGGTTATGCCAGGGAATGTTTAGATTGGACATTAGGAAAAACTTCTATACCAAAAGGGTCATCAACGACTGGAACAGGCTGCCCAGGGAGATGGTTGATTTGCCATCCCTCCATGTATTTAAAAGCTACCTAAATATGGTGCTTAAGGATATGGTGTAGTAGTGTCACTGGTAGAGTTAGATAATGGCTGGACTTGATGATCTTAAAAGTCTTTTCCAACCATAGTAATTCTCATTTTCTCATAATTAATTTTATACTTAAACCCTTTGTTGGTGCATGTGCAAAGTATATTTTCTACATTCATTTATCTTCCTTAATTTTCTGTGGTACTAATTACTCCTACTTCTACTAATAAACTCTTCTTTTGACAGTTTTTTAGACAAACAAGTATTTCCTGTGAAAAAGATTATGGGGAAATCCTCACCTTAGGACTTACAGATCTTTTTTAGTGATGGAAACAGTCTTTCCAACAGCCTTCTGACAAGAAAGAATATAATTATTTGTTTAAAAATATTAAAAGGTGAGAGATTAAATACAAGCATACGGGGAGCAAACACAGGTTTGTGGTTCGGAGTATGGAGTAGACCTGTTGTAGCAAAACTGATATGCTTATGAAATCTTCAGGAATCGTACTATCCCCTAGTGCTCTTCAAACAGCAGCCAAAGAATAGAAAACTGCCTTGTTGTCACTCAAGAATGCTTTCTATATAAATGCACAATAGCTTGCCGAGTAAATATGTCACAATTAGAAGACTGCAGACGGACAAAGGTTGAAAGAAATAAAACCACTTATCTAATACTCTTTTAATAAAGATGTATTTGTGTACTTTTCTATATTCAGACTTAACCGTGAGGCGTAACAATCTTTCTTACTTTGTCTCTCAGTTCCACAATATGTTTGAGTTTCTGTTAGGCTTTGGCAACCCGTTCTTAAACATAGCACATACTTCGCTTAGTGACTATGATGATAAATTCTTGGTTATGGGAACCTGCAGGATGAGCCATAGTGTGAGAGCTCGATTTTGAATCTCCTGGTCAGTAGGCAGGACCCTTGCTTGTTCCTCACAGAGCTGTCAATGAAACCATTAATGTGTTAGTGTGATCTCACACTGGAACAAGTCTGATGCTGCTGGCAATAACGATGTGCCTCAACCCATTTTTTTTCTAAAGAGAATGAGATATTGGACAGATTGTAGCCAGTGAAATCAATAGCTTCTTATGCAAGGTCTGAAAGGTCTTTTTCTTAAGCTTTCCCTCTTCGCTGGAGAATGGCCATCAGAGTGGCTGAAATATGTCTGTGACAAATGCCTTCATTTCTGTAGTTTTGATATGGATGATGCCCTTATGCTTTGCTAGGAAAACAATAGGTCTCTTTTTTCCATTCCTGCTCTACCTTTCTCTTACCTTGCAGTAGGTAGTATAAGCTCTCAGCAAACATGACTGATATATGGAAACACATGAAACTTAGGAACCATTATAACTGAAGTTCAGGGAGAGAATAACCATACTGATGCTAACTGTTCACGACACCACTCCTGCATTCTGCACTCTAACAAGACGGCCCTACGAAATGTTTGAAGTAAACCCACACCATTGTTTCAATACCTAGATGGAGAAAGAAAGGACAATTTTGTTGTGAAATTTACTGATCAGACCATGTAAATAAATTTTTCTGTGCTGTCCAAACTGCATAAGTAGTTAAAAATATTTCTCAATTAGAATTAAAAATCAAATGCATGTGATACAGGAATTGCTGGTAGACTTAACGTAATGAGTAGTTCCAAAGATATGATGCTTGATGAGAACTTCTGAGGAGCAGCCGCAGAACCATTATCCCCAGAGAGCTGTCAGGTGACTGAGGATGTGTTAGACTAACTTAAGGTATTTTAGTGCCTTCGCTTGTCAAAATACGTCAGATATGACAATGTTAGTAACCCAATCACAAAGCCTGAGAAATTGTGATGATTTGAAGTATATTTAGAATATACTTCTTGGTGTAGTAGCTTGGGGTCTATCCTGTAGTTATTTAGCACTGCTAGAACTAGAATTTTACTGATTTATTTGCTGATAACTAGAATTAATTGCCTTTTTTATATTATTCTGTGGTATCAGAATAGTACAATCTTTAGAGAATAAACAGAATCTCTTAATGGACTGATGTTACAAGACATGAAAAGAAAGACACCAAAGGTCTTTGGGTTCATCCCCTGATGAATTTATGGAGGATTTAGTCACAGAGAATAGCTAAATTTTTTATCTATATCCTTCTACTACTGTTCAGGGTTTCTCAGTTTTGAATAGCAAGAGACTGCAAACACCTTCTTCTAAATACAATTCTGTGCCCAGAAATCTGCTTCTCTGAGACTACAGTTCTAACCCTGTTCTACTGCTGGAGTGGAATAAGACCCTGCAGTTTTACTAACTACCTCTGTCAGTCACATTTTCCTACAGTAACTTTTGAACATGCTGGTTAATTTTGGACATGCTTTTAAAAGGGTATAGCTTACAAAGTTCTATTTTGTGAGAAAGATAGCTGAGTACAGCAGAGATGCAAATCAGTGGCCTCTGCTGACGGGAACAACAAGCAGAAATTAGTTCCTGATATACCTGGAAAGGGTAATCGGTGTCTGAATAGCTTTGGCCTGCTCACAGTGTTCATCTCCTTTTGCCTGCTGGCCTTGTCTGTGACAAGGAGAACAGACTTGCTCCAGTTACAAGGTATAGGGCGAAGTTGAATCATTTTGCAGAACAACTAAGGACAGAAATACTTCTTACTGTTCACAGAACAAAAGAATATAAATAGTTTCTACAAAAGCCTTAATTCAAGCATTAGTTTTCTCTTTCCCATTAAACCTTACTTAAATGGCCAGATAACATGACAGCACATCCCTGGCAATGCTCACTTTTGTTATTATCTTTTTCATAATAAAGATAAGCTACAATGAGTAGTCTTCAATGTCTGCTGTTCCTGAAACTATGCTTAGAGTAATTTGTCTTCTGAGGCTTGTGACTAACTGCTTAAACATGATAACAGTCACAAGCATTTATTTCCACTTTATAGGTTTATAAGGGAACTATAACTGTTCTGCGTAAAAAAAAAAAAAAAAAACAGAAAAAAAACCAACCAAACAAACAAACAAACAAAAAAAAACCAACAAAAAAAACCAAGCTGAAATGATCTATGTTTAAAAATATAAGGAGAATTAAAAAGGAAAGAAAGGTAATACATGGACTTAGTGCCATAGCACTTTCACTTTGAAAACAGGCATACAGGCTGAACCTCAAAGCTTGCCTCAGGGCATAGCCCAGAATATCATGAAGCAAATTCAGAAGATGGAAGCCTCAATCCTTGGTCATTTTCTTATGTGAAGGCAGTCTAATATGACAGCAGTGTCATCTTTCCCAGCCAAGAAAGTTGTATTGCACAGAAGTTAGGTCCGAATGAATGCTTTTTCATCTGGAGGCTTAAATAAAGAAGGAAACTCAGAATAACAACACTAGAAGAATGTCAGCAGAATATGAACTGAGGAAAACCAGTCACCAGTCATCACTCTTTCAGTTGGGTTCATCATTAAATCTAAAAAAGGATTACATGAAAAAGAATAGATAATTTTGGAACAGTAATTGGGACACAGGTATTCCCAAATAATTTTGTAATAAGATTAATATAATTTTATACTGTAATTTTAAACTTCCAGCTTTAAAGTTTACATAAGCAGTGACCTTTATAGCTTTAGCCTTGGATTAACACAAATGAATTGCACCGTATATAAAACGATATATCATCATCTCCTTTTCAGTCTTCCACCACTCTTTGGAGCTTTTAGTTGGTGCCTTTTATCTTCCTAAACTGTAACACAAATTATTTTACCTTGAATTTAAATTACTTTTAGTTATTTCTTAATTAAACACGAGAATAGCAAATATGACTTATCTCTTCAAAATAAAAGCCAACTAGCTCTTTTCTGTAAAATTAAGACCTCCCATTCCTCCCTATGAATACAAATTTTGATCTGTATCCTATTGTGTTGACAGTACAATCTGAAATTAATACGGACCGTGGAAAGTAAGAGAAATTTTGTTCTGAATGATAGGAGCAAGAAGTGCTTTGTCCTTGAATTAGCAAGTGCTAGTTGTTGGAGTGTGTGAAATCACAGATGAAGGCATTTTGTTTTTTCTTCTGGACAGTCATTATATTGAAAAAACATATTGATATTAAGAATATGTTAATCAATCATGTTGATTATAATCAGATATATGATCAATCTAAACTGATTGATCTGCTGAAACATGGAGTAGTTCAAAGAACAATACAGCTGAAGTTTCATTTCAGAAAGCTAACAGACCAAGTAGGTCCTTTCTTAAATCAGCTTGGGGAGTTAAAAAAATATTTTATCTGCTATCCTTATATTGCGTTGCAAACCTTATTCTACCAGTTCTTTAGCAGAATAATAGCTGTGATTTAACCTTCATGTAAGATGGGAATCTGAAGGAGAAGGTAACAAATTTGCAGACAACACCAAATTGTGTGGGAGTGTTGACCTGCTTGAAGGCAGGGAGGCTCTTCAGAGACGGTTGGACAGGTTGGATTGATAGGCCAAGGCAAATTGTATGAAGTACGACAAGGCCAAGTGCTGGGTTCTGCATTTTGGTCACAACAACCCCCAGCAGCGCTACAGGCTTGGAGATGAGTGCCTGGAAAGCTGCCCATCAGAAAAGGACCTGGGGGTGCTGGTAGACTGCCAGCTGGACACGAACCAGCAGTGTGCCCAGGTGGCTAAGAAGGCCAACAGGATCCCGGCTTGTATAAAGAATAGTGTGGCCAGCAGGAGAAGGGAAGTTATTGTGCCCTTGTACTCAGCCCTTGTGAGGCCTCATCTTGAGTACTGTGTTCAGTTCTGGGCCCCTCATTATAGGAAAGACATTGAGGTGTTGGAACGTGTCCAGAGGAGAGTTAGCAAGCTCGTGAAGGGGCTTAGAGAACAAGTTGCATGAGGAGAGACTGAGGGAGCTGGGCATGTTTAGTTTGGAGAAGAGGAGGCTGAGGAGGGACCTCATTGCCTTCTACAACTACCTGAAAGGAGGTTGTAGAGAAGTGGGTGTTGGCCCCTTCTCCTTAGTTACTACTGACAGAACCAGGGGAAATGGTCTGAAGTTGTGGCTGGGGAGGTTTAGATTAGGAAGAAATTCTTTACAGAGAGAGTGGTGAGGCACTGGAACAGCCTGCCCAGGGAGATGGTTGAGTCACCATCCCTGGAGGTATTTAAGAAACAAGTTGACATGGTGCTTCATGACATGCTCTAGGGGCAGGCATGTAGGGGGCTTGTGTGTTGGTTTTTGGTGTTGTGTGGTTTTGTTTTTGTTGGTTTGGTTTGGTTGTTTGTTTCCTTTTAGTGGTCAGGTATTTAGGTGTTCTTTATTCTTGTAGGTATGGTTGGACTCGGTGATCTACGAGTTCCTTTCCAACCACAATGACTGTGTGATTCTGTGATATCTTCTGTCTTCCACGGAGGAAACCTCTGCACATTAATTCTAGTTGTGATTTCTGTCCTAAAGCATAATATAATTAATTTCATAATTGTTTTCTTCATCCTACTATAACAGTACAGATTATCGGTGTTCTTGTTATTCAAGACCAAAAGTGCATCTACTATTGTTATGAAAGAAATGCAGTGATCTGGCAAATGGATTCAGAATGAGAGCTGTAACAGCATGAGAAAATGGTAGATTTTTTTTTTTTTAATGTAGTGGGAGGAAATAGTGACTTTTGTTATTGTTCTTGACTAAAAGTCTAATGGTATTAAAAAGCATTTTATGTTTGTTTGCTATAGAATTCATGTATCAGAGCTTCTCAGTTAATTCATAACCCTGCTGATAGTTATTGTAGTAGTTTTGTGGATGCAGAGAGAATGAGGCGCAGCACTTGATCCAGCTTCCGTGGTTGTCAGTGCAAGAATCTCATTGTCTCTAGAAAGTGATTCTAAGCATGTGAAAGCAAAACTGGGCATAGCTGTGTTTTAATGACAACACAAACCACTAGTTCAGAAGATATTGGGAGGAAGGGTTGCTGCTGTCTGTGCTCCACTTTGTGGAGCACTGCCCCATGGAAGGCAGGCAGCTCCAGTGATGTGCTGCAGAAATTGCTGCACAGCTTCTACATCTGTTTTGTGACTCTTATCTCCGAATGCTTAAAAAAAAAAAAAAATCAACAACCAAAAAGCCCCGATACGTGTTTGCTGATAAGCATTGCTTGGAAAAGAGTCTGAAAGAAGATTTCAATGGCTACAGAGTGTAACTGCAGAAGCAGTATTTATGTGTAGTTACCAGCTTTGAGTGAATAAATATCAATTTGCATGCCCATTATGAGGTTTTGCAGGCATAATGTGTGCAAAGCATTTATGCCAGGCACAGTGAGTATGCCTATAAATCTTGAAAGTAAATGTTAAGAGAAAAGACATGTTTGAAGTTCTGAGTACACGGGGAAGTGGATTGCTTAATAAGCAGCACAGGGCTTGAATGCTTGCAACATTATTTTCTTTAGGTTTTTGTAAGGCTGCTGTCACAGTGTTTGAACTTTTCAGACAGTATCCTAAGTGAAATCGCTGCCATTTTTAACACAAGGTCTGTTTTCCCTTTCTTTCATCTCCCTCTTGGAAGGAAAAAGGGGAATTAGCTGTGCATTTTAAAAGTTTAAAGACTAAGACAATTTTCCCTGTTACTGCCTGGGAGCAAGACAGTACCTCCATGATAAAGTGTGGATATTCAAGTAACCTTCCTGCCCTGCTGGTCATTCCTGTCCCCATGCTGCCTCTGACATTCACAAGGCAGAGATGTTTGTGGAACTGTATTGTGACCTGGATGAGGGAACAAGTTTAGGTTAAAAGAAAAAATACCGTTTAAATGTAGATTAATTCCCACATCATATACTCGTGAATACTTCTTCCACTATACAGATACATTAACATAACTGAAGGGCAAGAAACTATGTGAAGAATTACCTGTTGCTGTCAGAGATGGTGTGACCCCTAAATGTTTTTTCCACTATGAAAATATTGCCTTGCAGAAGGACTTACATGAGGGCTCTGCATATCCCAGCTCTGTGACTATTACGGCTGTACACAAACAAGGGGATATAATTACCTCTTTTTCAACAAACAGAACTCTGGTAATAAGTATGAATGCAGAGAAAAATAATCTTACATTTACCTTAATGTTTGATAAGTCTTGGCAGCCATTGAAGCTATAGGAAAAAAAAGTATGAATGCAGCAATGTTTAAATACTATACAGTTTGTGCAAAAAAAAAAGAAAATTAAAAAAAAAAAAAAATTCTGGCAGCTCAATTCATTGCTGTCACTTTTATAAAGCTGAATTTGGCAGACTCTCCAAGAGAAAATTACAATGATCAATAAGTATTATAATGAAAGCGTGGGAGAGGATTATTGTAATATTCCAATTAAAAATATATGACAGCATGTCGACATTTCTAGAAAAAAAAGGCTACTGTAAAAAGGAAATCATGGAAAAAATCTTTGGGCTAAACATTGCAGAGTCTTTTAACAGATTTGCCCAGAGCACTCACAATTCCATGTGGCTGGATGGGACCCACCCAAAAGTACTGAAGACGCTGGCAGAGGAGCTCACCAAGCCTCTCTCCATCATTTATCAACAGTCTTGGTTAACAGGGGAGGTCCCAGATCACTGGAGGCTTGTCAGTGTGTCTCGTCCCACTCAGTGGACAATGAGGGAGCCAAATCTTTGTGATTCCTGAAAGAGGCTGTCCCTGCACAGCAGGGCTGCCAGGGCGGCAGAGTCACAACAGTGACTCCAAGGAACAATAACAGAACAATTTATTAGTTCTCCCTAATGAAACAATCAACAAACGTGCTCTTTTTGTAGGTGATTATTTTACAGGGCAACTAAATTTGTAAGAAAAGGAAAAAAGAGTTATTAGAAAAGAGGAAAAGGTGGGAGAAGTTCAAGAGTGAGTAAAAGAGAGAAAGAGAGAGTAAGATAAAGAAAAGGTTCTCACCACCTGTGGATCCAGCAACATCTCACTGGATCAGTGCAAGTCTTCGGTTCTTCGGTGGTGGGTGCACACCAATCCATATTTTCCTGTCCCTTTATACCCTTGAGGTATCTGGGTGGCATTCCCAGTTTCCACAGGAAGTGGTGTTGATTTGCATGAGCCCCATGAGCTAGAAGAAGTGTGGTGCCTGCCATCCACCTCCCCCAGGGCGCAGTCTGCAGGAGCACTTAACTGAAGAAAAGACAGAGTCCTGAAACAAAATTCGGAGCTTCCAAGCCCCCTTGCTTTCTAACACCCCTCACCGAGGTGGGAGGCTGGATGCAGCTGGGCAAGGATTCTGAAATAAATACCCAATAACACCAGAGTTGTTATTAAGCAGGCATTCTGTATTGCAGCGCTGGGGCAGCACTGGGGATTCTCCTCCGTAAGTGCTCCAAAGAATTAGCAGAACATACTGACTTGAGGAGTGGAATAAACAGTGTAGTTGTTTGCAAGGCACATAGTAACAGCTGATCAGGATAACACGCCTGAAGTTATAAAAACAATATAGTCTTTAATAACATAGTCTGGGAAATTATCACTGGAGGAGGACAAGAGCCCACTACCATGCAGATGTGCGCATGCGATAAGGGGTGGAGAGTTATGATAATGACTTCTTAGAATTCTACTGAATATGTAATAGGCTTCTTGGAAATCTAATGCATATGTATGTAATCTTTCTGTAAGAATTGAGTGTTGCTGAACCCAGGTGCACGTTAGGAGGAGAGATCGCCCACGTGCCTGGCACCATAATAAACATACCTACTTTATAACCTGCCATGGGTTATAGAGTTTGTTTCCGCCCATCAACACTATCTGATATACATGAAAAACATTCATATTCATCACATTTCCTGGAAAGGGCAGTCTTACTCTAATAAATTCCTGGAATTCATGTACATAGTCTGAGCATGCATAATAAAATTAGGGTTAGGGTCTTTTCCCCCTCCGGTGGTCATTCATAGTCTTCCTCGCACTGTTCTCTAGTTGAACTCTGGGCTTCCTTTGCCCATATATGGTCATGGGGTGAGCTCATCCATCCTTTGGCCCTGGAAGGCTCCAAGATCAGTTTAAATTATTACTGGTGCTTATCTTGACACTGGTGTCCTCCTTTGTGCTTTTCTTGATGCCTTGAGTCCCTGTTATCAGGGTGCTCTGGGTTAACAAACCATTTCAAGGCCTGCCTCATCTTTGCCACGTGAGAAGTTGCAGGCTTCAAAACACTTCATTATCAACTCTACACAACGAGTGACTAAACCATGCGAGTGAGGCTAAGAAAAGAATATAAGTATGGCTAATAAGATTTAAAATTTCTGTGCATCAACCAGAGAGCGACCAGGGATATCAATCTTTTCAATCCCACCTATGCAGAACTTATCTCTTCCTTTTGTTAAAGCATATCTGCGAGGAGCCAGAGGGAGAGCACAGAGACATTGGGAGCAATCAACACTTCTCCCCTCCAGACAGGTCTTTCCAGACCTTATCACCACACAAGGTTTGAGGCACACAATAGTCAGGCTCTTACACAATGTGACGGCCATCTACAAGAAGGGCCAGAAGGAGGATCCAGGGAACTACAGGCCTGTCAGCCCGACCTCTGTACTTGAAAAAATTATGGAGAGGTTCATCTTAAGTGAGCTCACATGGCAAGTATAGGACAGCCATGTGAGCTCACTCAGGCCCAGTCAGCATGGATTTAGGAAAGGTATGTCCTGTTTGACCAACCTGATCTCCTTCTATCACCAGGTGACCCACCTAGTGGATAAGGGAAAGGCTGTGGACATTGTCTACCTGGACTTTAGTAAAGCCTCTGACACTGTCTCTCACAGCATTCTGTTAGAGAGGCTGTGGGCTCATGGCACAGACAGATGTGCTCTTCGTTGGGTTAAAAACTGGCTGGTTGGCTGAGTCTAGAGAGTTGTGGGAAATGAAGTAAAATTCAGTTGGCAGCTGGTCACCAGTGATGTCCCCAAGAGCTCAGTTTTGGGGCTGGTCTTGTTCAAGATCTTTATCGATGGTCTGGATGAGGGGATTGAGTGCTTCCTCAGCAAATTTGCAGACAACACCAAATTGGGTGGGAGTGTTGATCTGCTTGAGGGTAGGGAGGCTCTGCAGGGGGGTCCATATAAGTTAGATCAATGGGCTGAGGTCAATGGGATGAGGTTTAACGAGGCCAAGTGCTGAGTTCTGCATTTTGGTCACAACAACCCCAGGCAACACTACAGGCTTGGGGTAGAGTGCCTGGAGAGCTGCCCATTAGAAAAGGACCTGGGGCTGCTGGTGGACAGCCAGCTGAACATGAGCCAGCAGTGTGCCCAGATACCCAATGAGGCAGATGACATTCTGGCCTGTATCAGCATGGCCAGCAGGAGAAGGGAAGTGATCTTGCCCTTGTACTCAGCACTGGTGAGGCTGCACCTTGAATACTGTATTCAATTCTGGGTCCCTCACCACAAGAAAGACATTAAGGTTCTGGAGTAAGTTCAGAGCAGGGCAACCAAGCTGGTGAAGGGTCTGGATAGCAAGGCCTATAAGGAGAGGTTGAGGGAATTGGGATTGTTTAGTTTGGAGAAGAGAAGGCTGAGAAGAGACCTTATTGATCTCTACAGCTACCCGAAAGGAGGCTGTAGTGAGGTGGATGCAGCCTCCTCTCTCAAGTTAAAAACAACAGGACTAGAGGAAATGGCCTGAAGTTGCACCAGGGGAGGATAAGAAGAATTTATTTACAAAAAGAGTAGTCAGGTGCTGGAACAGGCTGCCCAGGGTCATGGTAGAGTCACCATCCCTGGAGGTATTCAAAAAACATGTAGATGAGGCACTTTAGGACATGCTCTAGTAGGATGGTGAGGTGGGGTTTTTTTGTGTGTTTTTGTTGTTTTGTTGTTGCTGATGTTTGGACACGGTGATCTTAGAGCTCTTTTCCAACCATGACAATTCCATGACTCTGTGATAATAGGTGTGGTTTAATAAAATTCTATAAGATATGTAACCATAGTTGGCAAGCCAAGAAACAAAACTAATGCATCATAAGTCATTCAGACGACTAGGTGTGTTTAAAATGTGAAACTAGACTGTACTCGTAAAACTAAAGAAATTGCATCATAATTGTTTTAGTTGAATAAAAATTCAACTAATTGGTAAAAAACTCTTGTGACAAATCAGAATTTTTAGCACTCAAAGAAATCTAAGCACTAAGTACTTAACCTTAGTACTTTTTAAGTACTCAAGCATCATAAATACACTGTATTGCATTTCACAAATTAACAACGTAGCACTCAGAATTTACAATATTAAACCCCCTACAAATGTAAGGATTGATGGAAAATTGAATGGTCATCGTGAAATTTTCTTACAAGGAGCATTTTTTGGTGAAGAATTTTCAGGTTAAAGCAGTTAAATATGTGCAATCTGATGCTGGTGCATCACTGTGGGTCCCGGAACTGTTCCATAGGGCAACAGTGGAAGCTTCTGAGAAATTTGGTATATATGTTTGGAGGGATACTAGGAAGAAATGGGGTAGCTGATACACAAAGCATTTCAGCTTATGTTCTTGCTAGATAATGCACTTGGTTGAGTAATTCTCCATTGATTCAGGGTTCCCTTTCATATATATTTAAAGTCATCACAGAAAATGACAGACTGAATTCAGAATATTATCTCTCTTAATAAGTGGTCAAAGAAGTTAGCATTTCCTATTAAATACCATAAAGTACACCACCAAAGCATTTAATTTTTGTCAGGCCCTAGTGATCAGCTTTAAGTTGATATTAAGTATTTTTAAGTTTTCACCCTAATATTTCCTGTTCCTCTAGCTCTTTTTTTTTTTTTTTTTTTTTTTTTTTTACTGTTGTTTGCTCTCTGATAAACTGTGTAAAACACCGCAGAAAGCTACATGAAAGCAAAAGTGAGTATTTGACATCTGACCTGAAGACATGGAACTATTGTTGGAAAGTCAGTGCTGTGATGTACCCGTGACACTGTGTTTTTCACAGTTCATTTGGCCTCCTGACATGCTCAAAGTGAGCAAACCCTTCCTAAACTGTTTCCCTGACTCCCTTGAAATCTCTGGCAGCATAACAACTCACACTAGTTAGCATCTCCCTTCTCATCTAAGAAATAGATTGCAGGGGATATTTTTAGACATATGGAGGTTCTGGGAACAATATGAAAGAAGGGTCATCCCAACATCAGGCCTCAGCTGGTCAGACAACTCAGAGTATGCCACAGAAGGGAGCTGATGCTTTTTCCTGCTAATGAGAAGCAGAATGAAGGCAGGTGGCCAGTTTCCTCTCCCACACCTTTCAATGCTTTTCAAGATGCCATAGAGGTGACCTGATGATTTCAATGCCCTCCTGTCTCTCTTGATACAATTAGCCACTTTTCAAAGGTTCTGTGAAACTCATGGACTTCCTATTTTGTGCCTCTGAAAGGTCTGTGTGGTTTTTTTTTTTTTTACTATTGTAGCTGATTTAAATATTTGTAGCAAAGGGATACACTCTTACTGGTTGTTTCTGAGCTCTGTTCAGCACAAATAACTGATAAATAGTCCAGTCTCAGAGCTAGCTGAGATGGAGCTTGGGAACTATTTATCTGTCAGTGGGGGGGAAAAAAAAAAAAAAAACAAAAAACCCCAAACAAACAAAAAACAAACAAACAAAAAACCAAAACAAACAAACAAACAAACCAAAAAAAAGAGAGACTTGGAGAGCTGGTGGTTTTCTTTATGTTTTCCTCTTTCCTTCACAAAAGCATACAGAACTCCTCTGACCCCTGTGGAATAAGCCAGAGGAAACCTGCCCCAAAGCACTGATTACGTTGCAAGAGCTCTATAGCTCCTCTCTGGGCTCAGTAAATTGACTGATATCTGAGAAGCCAAAGTGTATGGCCAGTACTTCTCCCCATTGCCAAATGAAGAAAACTGTGGTTTGCTGCTTAAATTCAGCCTTTTCTCTGTTTATTTTTTCCTTCTGGATATCTTATTGATGGAAGCCGGACCATGATATAAGAAAATGCATTTCTAATATCCAGAGCTGCATGTGAGCTATTAATGATTTCATAATAGCTGTTTGTCATGCTGCCTACGCAGTCACGGTCTTTGTCAAGTCAACAGTTTTCAAAGCATCCAGTGATATCACAGGAAGAATCTGGTTTTGTAATCCTCATCTCATATAAAAGGCTGTAGCTTTTAAGTGAAACTGAGATCATTGACACTTAGAATTATTAAAGGTAACCTCTTAGTGCTGGATTAGAGATACTGGTCTGGAGTTTGGCTAGATCTTCTGTAGGCTGCCTGAATCAGTCTGAACTGATCTTTAATAGTGCAGCATTCAGCTAATTCTCATAAATTTTTTTCAGCAGACAACAAAATAATTTATACGTGGGAAACTATCATGTTAAAAGGCCTCAAGGAGTTTCAAGGGGCTATACATGCTTTAAATGTGATCTCAAATAATGAAGGTAGGCACAGATTGAAACAAAAGCAAATTAAAAAAATAATCCAAATCAACCAAA
Organism: Ceryle rudis; assembly: GCA_033439905.1. NCBI lineage: Eukaryota > Metazoa > Chordata > Aves > Coraciiformes > Cerylidae > Ceryle > Ceryle rudis. The sequence goes on from JAAGNO010024920.1 coordinate 15,230, forward strand.
CCCAACCAAACAAAAAATGTCCCCACAATTTTACACATAATTAAGCTTATGAATCTAACTAAAATCATGTCCCTTTTTTTCTGATACACTATGTTAATTCCTCTTGCTAAATTGTTCTTAACCTTCCTATAATTATGTTTTGAGCTTGAGTATAAATTGCAAAATCACTGTGTCTCTCTAAATGATTATTTGTAAATTTCCTCTTAATATCTCTCATTTTCAACATCAATATTTGTGTTTCTAAGAGTATGCATTGCTATAAAGAAAACTATAGTGCTTAGGGTAATGATAGGTTCCTCTTTTCCAAATTGCTTTTCCCATGACAAAAGCATTACTCTAGAATTTGTAATGCTGCTTTCTGTAGAGCAACAAATTGTACTCATGTGTCAGGAATATGCATAAGCAGCTTTTTTCTCTTTGTATACAAAATGAATAGTTTTCTCATTTTCTATTTATCATCCCTCAAAGCAAAACCACTTTCATGTTAGTGCCTTGATGCAGCAAGATAATCAGTAGTGAACCTTATGTATTAGGATTTTCCAAGTCGCTTCCTGACTCGGGGCCTTTAGGTCTGCAAAACGTTCTCCAAGCAGAGATGAAAGTTACTCTGTGGTTTCTGCGGGTCTTATTGCTAAGTTTAATGTTTTTGTTCAATCTCTATCCTGAAAAAAAAAAAAAAAAAGGAAATGGGAATTAAGTATTAAAATCACATTGTAAATTGACAAGAGATCCACATCAGATTTCTATTAGAGCCTTTCAAAAATTGCACGCTGATCTTGCAGGGTACAAAGTTCCTCCTGGGTAAGACTTCACACTCATTGCATTCCATAATAACTTTGCCTAAACTGTGATGTGACATCATAGTTACAAAATTCATGTTTTCAATTATTTTAATGTGGAATTTAAAGTAACCTACAAACTTGAGAAACAGTTCAGAAGCTTTTAATCGTTAAGATCATACTTAAAGATCTTAAGGGAGAGGAGGACAAGCTGAGACTTGACATAACAAAAATTAGCTGAGGGTGCACCTGATCCCACTGTCTTTGTCATTGATGAAGATTTTAAATAGCACTGGTCCCAGTACGGACCCCTGAGGGACACCACTCAGCACTGATCTCCATCTGAACATTGAGCCGTTAACCACTACCCTCTGGATGACACCATCCAAACAGTTCCTTATCAAATCCATCTCTCTCCAATTTAGAGAGAAGGGTGTTGTGGGGGACTGAGTCAGAGGCTTTACAGATGTCCAGCTGCACAGCATTCATAGCTCTTCTCTTGTCCACTGACTTATTCACTCCATCACAGAAAGCCACTAGGTTGGTCAGACAAGACTTGCCTTGGCTGACAGGTCTTTCTATCTTTTTAAAAATGCGTGCAATGTTTCACTTCTTCCAGTCACCAGGGACTTCACCTGACCGCCAAGACTTTTCAAAGGTCATGTAGAGTGGCTTAGCATCTACAACAGCCAATTCCCTCAGGACTCTGGGTTGCATATCATCAGGTGCCCATAGACTTATATCTATTCAGGTTCCTCAGGTGGTCACAAACCTGATCTTCCCTTACAGTGGGAGGGACTTTGCTCCCTCCCCATCCCCTTCAAGCTGGGAGGTGTGAGAAGAGAGGTTGCCAGTGAAGACTGAGGCAAAAAAGTTGTTGAGTACCTCAGCCTTCTCCTCATCTGTTGTTACAAGCTCGCCAGTCTTGCACATCAGGGTGGGTACACTTTCTCTGACCTTCCTTTTCTGGCTGACATACCTGAAGAAGCCTTTCTTATTCTTTGCACTCCTTACCAAATTCAGCTACAGCCATGTCATGGCCTTCTCGACTCCATCCCTACACAACTGGGCAGTGTCCCTGTACTCTTCCCAGGATACCTGTCTCTGCTCCCACTGCCTGTGCCATTCCTTCTTGCCCTTTAGTTGGTCTCAATTCAGCCATGCTGGTCTCTTGCCTTCCTCGCCTGATTTCCTACACCTGAAGATCAAGAGCTCTTCTGTTCTATGGAAAGCATCCTTAAAGATCTGCCAGCTCTGTTCTGCCCCCTTGCCCCTGAGGGCCATTTCCCAGGGGGTCCTATTGACTAACTCCTTCAAGAATGGAAGTTTTCCTTTCCTAAAATTCAGGGTCCTGACTTTACTCTTCACCTGACCCATGTCTCTCATGACTGTGAACTCCACTACTGCATGATCATTGCAGCCCAGGCTGCCTCCAGTCTTGACATCACCGATGAGCTCACTTGCACTGATGAATCAGGTCCAGTATCGCATTTTCTCTGGTAGCTTAAGAAGTTATCTTCCATGCATTCTATTTTCTTCTATATGCCTGTTTTTGAATTGCATGCACTGCAGAGTGGTATATTCTTATGTCCAAGTGCATGTGTTGGAAATGTCATTGGCTATGAAATGTGTATTGCTCAATGAAGAAGCTCCTTGAACTTTGATTCTTCCATCCAAAATCTATGTAGCAGATTTCACCATTTAATATGCTTCCCCTTTATTTCACTGTTTTAATCCACTGTCAGTGTGCTGGGAGCCATGGGGGATGCCTGGGCTGGCAGAGCAGGGGCCTCTCCAGCTAGGGTCCATCCCTTTGCTCCCCTCAGCAAGGGAGCAGGATCGGGCCCAGTGGTTATAACCAGTGTCAGATGCAGCTCATTCATGATTAAGCAAGTCCAAAGTGCTGTGGCAGGGATGTATTAAGCAGGTTTAAAATGAGGTAATACACCCAGATAAGAACAGGGTCAGCCCTGGCCGAGTCCTACCTGGCACCACTGACTGGGAGAACCCTGTCCCAGGTCACTGCAGGAAGGTGACAGCCTGTGGTTGCACTGGCTGTGAGCTGGTCCTGAGCCCTGGCAGCCAAACCTCTGGGAGCGGGATGTACTTGGGGCCCTGACACCTGCAGTGCTGCTGATGGTGGTTTGAGGTGTGCTGCACTCCAGGTGCAGCTGAAAATTCATACACTTGTCATCATTCTGTTCTTCTGAATGATCAAAGCCCTTCATCTGAATTTCTTTATGATTTTCTTCAATTTATTATGGACACAGCACAAAGGTACAGGCTGAGACACTGGTTACAAAATATCTATGTATAAATATTGAAATTATTCTTCAGTATTGGGAGTATCTTTCTCAGCATGAGTTATGTATTCAGGTACAGTTCAGTCTCTGGATGTGTTGACCCAAGACCTTATCCTCAGTCTAGTATAATATATGTACAGTCCACTCTGTAAACATTAAGCTTAGTTCTGGCTTCAGCAAAACTGTAATGAAGTCGAGTGAAGTTATTCGCCGTTACTGTAGAACTTGAATCAGATCTTCCCATGCAAGAGCTTTGAGGTATCCTGTTGAGCTGTGGCTGTCCAAATACCTGCACGTCTGCCAGCACAAGGCTCTTGCTTACAGAAGGAGACTTCTTCTCTTGGTACTCAGGCAGATCGCTGTTGCAATTTGTGGGACAACTGGAGAAAAAAAGAATTTGCTGGGATTTAGGAGAAGTAGATGAAGAAGAAGAGCACTGGACATTCAAGCATCCAGAGATCAGAGAATAAGTTTGAAGAGAAAGAGCAGAAGCAGGTTTAAAATGAGGCAATACAGCAGCAGAGGCTGATTGTTACTGACTGGGAGCAGCAGAACCAGTGGATCACATTCTCTAAAAAAGTTGCGTCTTTTGCTAATGAAATGTATTAAAAGTGAATGGAAGCAATAAATACTATAGAAAATCAGAATAAGCCTCAGAAAAGTGTCACATAGTGATATAAGCCTTAGGGAAGTCCATTGATAAAAATCTGGTTTACTGAATGTATCTTTCACTGAATAGTCATCAGATCCTCCTGTTATTTTCCACTGGAAAAGAAAGGCTCTAATTCTACTGCTGCTATGCTAATTAAAGTAGAGAAATAGCAAAGAAGCCAACATAGCTGAAGTGGTGTGACCAGTCAAACCTAGAAGCTGACAAATAAATTTGTACAAACTGCTCACTTTATTGGTAGTACTAAACTGGCCATCACTTACAAACATCTAGTGTGGATTTTTAACATTCCTTATTATCCAGTAAAATAATTTATGTGCTACTCTGGATTGTCAACTTTCTTTGTATTAAAATAGCTTGACTCTTTGTAAATTTGTGTTGGGATATTTGCCTTCATGCCACTTTCCAGTGCCGTGAATACCAGTTTGTGCTATTTTCCCCATCTATTTGCTGACTGCCTTATTTGTCTTCAGCTACAACACACACCAGCCTGTTCATCAGCACTGGGGCAGAAGTGTACACAGCAGGAGACACTGACTGTCCGGTGCACAGGAGAACGGAAGGAATTGTCCCAACAGATACCTTGATTGCACAGTACTCTAGGAATAATGTGCCCTTCAGAGGAGGAAGGAGGCAGCTGACAAAGGCCTCCAAAAATGGCTGGTTCCGCTGCTGCCTTGACTGCAGGAGGTAGATATTTCCTCTTTAGGAGCACCACCATCTCTCTTGAGAACCTGATGATCAATAGGATACTGCTTATGCAGCTGGACTTCCAGGAATCAAAGTGTACCTTTGCTAAAGAAGCAAGAGAAGGGCCACGTGCAGGCACACTGCACTGGCTGTGCATTTGCAGCATTCTGTAACCCGGGCAGGTGAGCTCCAGATGCAAATAATAATTTTACTGCTTCACTAGAGGAGAGAGAGGATAGACAGAGAATGCTGTTAACATGCTTCTGCTCCAGGACAGTCTCAGCCACCAATTACAGCTGTTGTGCTTGGAGCAATAGTAGAGGAATTGTCTGGAGGTGAGTTGGAAAGGCAGTATGGTGAGAGGTGAGATGAAATTCCTATGTTAAAAAGAATTTTCCATCTGATAGACTACTTCCAGGAGATCTGAAACAAAAACCATGTTTTGCCAATGAAGTGCTGGATGTACCATAAGAAGGGGCTTGTACTGGTTGATCCTATCTTATCCCAAGGGATTGACAGCATTTACAATTCCTTCTGAAGCTCTTCTTCCTCATTTCACAGAAGCTATGCAGCTAGTGGGTAAAGAGGAATTCAACAACAGATTATGACTTGAAAATAATAAGGAAGAGCATTTTGGGGGACATGGGAGGGCGCAGTGAGGGGGACATGGGGAAAGGTATTTTATGAAATCAAAATCTACTTCATTAAAATACCTGTAACTTTTTAGGAGTTTCACAGACTATTCTGGCAGCCTGAGAGCTGTGTAATGCAGGATGTTTAAATAGATTCACATGCACGAAGATGTCCTACCAGGGTCCACTCCTGCCACAACAGCACTGCTGGGCTTTACAGATGCAAGGCATGAGACCTGCAGCACCACAGCAGCTGCAGTAAGGGGAAATAATGCTGGGGGGGCTCTGGGAGGCATGGCCAGCACAGCTCAGTCGAAGGAGGCAAGGCTGCATAAAGCAGGCCCCAAGCATTGCTAAGGCTGAGGAGTGAAAGCACCGCCCAACACAGACAGCTAATGTATTTTCTGACATAGCGACACTGCTGGGTAATAGAGCATTTGGGACAGGTCAGGATGTGGTTGTGGCACTATCTGACCCCTCCTGCCACTTAGTGCCAGCAGCATTATGCAAACTGGATACAGGTGGAGAGGATTCATCGGCAAAGCTTTAAGACAGAGGAGACTTGATATTATTTGCTTTCTGAGGGTCATGCCCTATTTGATTCTGAGTTAGCACTGTTTTCTTGCCGACATCTAGTTAATCAATGGAAAATTATTATTTGTGAGAACTTTATTTGAGAAGAAAATGACAATTGGTTGGATAAATCAATCTCCCTCTCTTTTTGACTTTGGCTTGTATCCTATAGCTTCCAGAACTTGTAAGACTCAGACGCCTCTGCAATAGTTTCTTGTTTATCCTATTCCCATTTGCACCACATTTGAATCTGTCTAATCTGTGTTCCACATAAGTCCTTTATGACAGTGCTCTGGGAAAGAGGGGCTTCTTTGAAGTACAAAACAAGAAAAAGAAACTTGTCTGAAAATTTCAGTGATGAGCCTATGTTACCTCAACCTCTGCTGTAATGTGGAACAGGGAACTTCTCAGTGAAGGTGGCTGTACCCTGCAGGTAGAGTCAGGGTAGCATAAATGTGGACGACAATTTTGTATCTGTAAGAGTTGGAGTAGAGAGCCCTGTTTGTTGTCCATGTTTATAGATACATTTTCACTCTTGCTGGACATAATGAAATTAATCATGCACACACATAAAGATCACATTTCAAGTACTGCTTCCGGGTGGGTTTTGTTTTGGGGGATTTTTATTTTACTTTTTGGTCCTAGAGTCTCACTCCCAGAATAGTCAACTAAGTAAAAATGAAGGAAAGACTTCTACAAGGAAAGGAAGCACTTGAAAATAGGAGAGGTTGGTGGCTCTTTTGTTGTTGTTGTTCTCAGAATATGCTCTTGTAGCTTCGATTTTTTAAACTTCATTCTGATTCCTAAAAGAAGAAAAAGTGTCTGGACTGCTCATTGGGGCTTAACTTCTCCCTTCTCTTGCTTCCTGTCAGTTGCTCTCATGCACAAGTCTTGGATCACTTCTTAAAGCAAGGGAGAAAATCTCATTACAGAAAGTATAAAAGGGATGCAGTGATCTGGTTACGATGGTTCCAGCAGTTTGCACTTTTAGTGCAATGTTTTTATTATTATTTTTAATACAGTCAAGGCTAGTGCCCTGAGTCGGAATTTGCAAGGTGTGTTGTGACTGATGTGAGACTATGAAAGCTTTTGACTGGTGCTGAGGTTTTTCTGTTCTTGAGAAGGCAAGGACTCTCATTCATTCCCTGTGAAGAGCCCAGCCCCTTTGGCTTTTGGAAACTCATCTTTTACACCTCACAATGAGGACAGCATGACAGTGGCAGAGGAGTCACTGCATCCATGTTTCACCAGCAGGGACCACTGCAATAATCAGAAGTCCATCCATCTCCTCATCTCAGTCCTGCTGTCTGAAACAGTCATTTGTCATCGCTTCTGTTACAGCCCTTGGGGCCATACCCTCTAAAAGGCTGAATACTTTTAATTGCCTTTGAATTGACTCAGCAGCTCTTGGGAGATATCCCTGGCTTGCTAGTTCCTTTTCATCATCACCCGCTCTTTTTCCAGGAACCGTAAAGATTACTAAGTGATACCAGCTTTTACTCACTGAATCCAGTCTCCATACGTACAATAATATAAAGGTGAAAACTCTGTATCCTACAATCAATGGTCTTGAGCCTTTCAGTCCCCCGAGCTTTCTAGTGTTTAGACTGTTACGAGAAGAGTATTATAATTAAAATTCTGTGAATAAGCTATGATGAATAATTTATCATACAAATTCCTCTATTTTGTCTCTTAGGAATATCTCAAAGTAAATTGAGTTCTGTTTGTTTTTTGAGAGTAGTTCATTGTCCAAGGAAGCTTTTCTCTTTCATGATTAATAGTCAACACCCTTTCATCTGCTTCTGTTTTGACTGTTGCTTAGTTTTGATTGGCCAGACAAGGCACATTGGGGATTTACCGTTCTACTAGAAGGAAGAAACAAAATTTTTGCCATAAATGTTTTACAATGCTGTTGCAAAACTTGTGAGAATAATTAATGCTTTTCACTTGTTCTAAGCGAGTGACTGAGGTATTCTTTTCCATAAAAACACAAGAACTAAACAGCTAAAAGCACAGGATGTAGCTGGTGGCACGGCTGGGTTTACCAAAATTCAGATCTCAGTACCTAAACTGTGATCTGAGCTATCCTGCTTGTTTAAAATGTCACTCGTGCAAGCACACACACACAAATATAAATGAAAATGTTTAATTTATTAATACAATAAGAAACTTCGGTAAAAATACTGCAGCGCTATTTTGGGTGTGCCTTAAAAGGTATCACCAAATGTGTTACAGGAAGGAATATCACAGCACACACAGCACTGTGACTATTGTGCCTCTAACCATGCCTGGAATAATGAAGCTGTCTTATGTTCCCGATTCACCATTGTTCGTTAGGGTATAATTAGATCCATAGTTTTAACAACAGTTGTATAAAGTAGCACAGTTGAGTTGAAATCAAAGGATTTTCTGAGTTAGCCATTTTGCTTATAGCACTGTCTCTATTCGTTGGAATGTCTTTTTCCGTTTGTCACATTTTCTGGTTTGGATCATACAGTGTTTATGTGTAAGGAAGACCCAGTATCTTCACAGTTGCAGAATCCAGTCATTTACCTTAGAGGCAAAAACTAGTGCACGATATCTATTAATTTCCTATGGAGAAAAAATCCCAAAGTGAGCCTGGAAGTGTCTTCCAAATACCTTTAAAAACCAATTATTTTCCCTCCCCTCATCATAGACAGAGTCGAATATGTTATTAGGGTAATTTAATACATTCTGTCAGAGAAAAATGCTTCAAAACACAACGGCAACATATGAACATCTGAAGGTGTGCTTTTTGTTTCATTTTTTGTTCTTGTTGTTATTTTAAGTCTAACTTTTATGTGAATTCTCAGCAGGGTCCTAAGAAATGTCTTTAGAGGGAGTGAAGGGTCTGAAATGGTTCCGAGCCGAGAGCAGAGATGCTGTGAAGAAGCTGCCTAAGTGGCAAACGTTGCTATCTGCAGCATGGTTTAATTTCTGTGGATAAGCGCAGAGATGCGTGTATGTCTCTTCCTCCTTCCTGTTGCCTTGAAATCTTAGAAAATATCTGGTTTTATATTGTTTTGAGTAATATGCGCTAAGATGTAAGGAAATTATGAAAACACGGGAAAATTATAAGTGCAGACTGGAGCAGATGTTTCAAATACTGCAACTGTTGTCTTAGGATCAATGTATCTTCCTTTTGTGCGTTTTGAGATGATGAGACCCCAAATGTCAAAAAAAACCATTTTTTTTCCTGGTCTTTATGTGGATCTTTATGTAGAATTTTTATTGCTACAATTAAATTGACAAATTTGATACTGTATTCTATATCTGTCTTACACAGGCAAGTATACAATGGTGTTTAAAATCACACTACAGAAAAATGTTTTACGTCATACGGGTTTTATATTTTTGAAAGGTATATTGCTTGTGACCGCTTGCTGTTCTTCATACAGGAGCTCATCCCCCACATTCGAATAACTTAACAAGATTTTCAGAGGAGCGTTGTGCTACTGTCTGGACTAGGCATTCATTCAGAGCAGATACTGCTACATCTAAAGCAGTGGTTAAGAATATTTGCCTGGAGTACCTCAAAGCATGAAAGTCATATCTAAACTGGTCCTGGAGGTTGTTCCAAAGGGTACTCTGGGGAATTTCTTATGGGCAGGATCAGTGAAATGGCAGGATCAATAAAATGGCAGGTAATATAGATCTGTAGTTTATAAGAAAGTTCTTGGAAAAGTTTCTGTCTGTTGCAGAGGCCGTTATCTTGCATGGGTGTAAACTTCATGTATTATTTATGGCAGTCAGCAGTTAGACTTTACAGTAGGTTTATTCTACTATAATGCACAGCAATCTTACGGTTTGGCTGGATTATATGAGTTTAGTTTATTGCTAGAAAAAAAATAAATCAATTAGCTACACTTACAAAAAGCTGTGCCTAATCTTTCACCACTGGTCTCTCACTAAGCACCGATTCAACCTTCCAAGTCAAGATGGGAGAGACAACACGCTGCTTTTATCTGCTGGGCGTTAGTAGGTGTGCCCAGTACTCAGACGCCTAGTCCCCTATAGGGACTTGGAGCCTTTCTAAAGCAGGTTTGGAAGCTTTCCTGTGTTAGATTTATTTGATCTTTACCCCATCAGCCATCCCTATGATATCAGAATTCAGATGAACCAAGGGAGAAAGGATGTAACACCCAGCTTCTTCTGGAGCCAAGGAGATTTCTTAAGACAAAAAATCCCTGCTCCCTGTAGTCATGCACGTGGAAGACAAAATTCAATGATGAACAGACATAAGGGTGTCTGTCTGTCTCTTACCAGTGTAACAGTACAGTGATGTTGGATCTATAGGGTCCTGAGGGAATTCAATATAGTGGTTCAAAAGCAGTGACATCAAGACACTACCTTAACTTCTACTTTTTAGGTATTTTAATTTGCTTGCATTGTAAAAGACATAACAACAACAGAACTTTGATGCTTTGCAGATGTCAGGGATGGAGATTTCTTTGCAGTATATGCTCTGTGTGAGACAAACTCCCAACCATCATCCTCAAACACAGACCAGGTTCATTTCATGGGAAGGACATGTCTTCAGAATTGGCTGCAGTACTTCACCATCCTCAAATGGGGGGCTGCTAAATAAGTGCTTTGCAGAAGCATGTAGTGATCACATGTAGTGATTTAAGCAGTGTTTACCAAGTCACTAGATGCGATTCAGCCAACCATTTTGGCTCCAAGCATATTAGAGTAGACAAAGATCTTCTGAGGGGCAGATGTTGGAAGGTTACAAGATTTGCAAACTGCATATGGCATATCTGGTGACCAGGTTGTGTCTTCTGCTCCTGTACAGCAACCATGCCATCCTAGAACGACCGAGCCCACTCTCAACTGCTCTCATGAGTGCTATCCAGCTGGAATGAAAATCCAGAAACATCCCTGCTCAGATCAGCCTTTCTAGCCCAGTATATTCAAACAGTGGCCATAAGCAGACGTCAACGGACAAATGAAAAGAGAAAAGCCTTTCTCTTTCAAATGCTTGTCTGATTTCCATTTGAACTATGAACTTGTAGCATTGCTGACATTATTTGTTAAAGGGTTCACAGGTCCACTACCAGGGTGAAAAACCCTGGGTTACTTTGACACTGGCTCCAGACTGCTTCATTTGCTGGCACATCAATCTCATGTTGGAATAACTGATCAACAACTGCGCTACAGCTTCAGATCTTTCTCTTATGTTTTTGCATACCTCCTAGCTTAGCCTCTTTTAAAATCAACGAGTCCCAACCCATCCCATGCTGTCTCTCAAACAGAGCCTTTTCACACCATTATCTTTGTTGCCTTTCTCTGTTTTGGCATTTTGGGTTGGTTTGTGGGGGTTTTTTATGTGCAGAGGGGGATTTGGTGGGGGGTTTCACCTTTTTTTTTAAAGAAATGAGGCTACCAGGGTTCACTTAAGATGTGGGTAAACAATAGATTTGTACTGTAGCTTAATTCAGTCACGTCTTACACTGGAGCACCTTTTTGGCCTTAGCTGAGGACTGAGCTGCTGTTTTCACAGAGGCAGCTATTACAACCTCAGGTTTTGCTGACAGGCTGTTGAACCCAAGGCTTTGCACTGTGTAGATGGAACTGTGATGGAAGGCATAGGCGAGGCCTGCATCATCTGCCTGGGGCAGAAGGCTGCCTTTGCCTGCAGGGAGGTGAGGTGAACAGAAGGCTGGGCAGGGAATGCATACATAGCTAATTACACCTATTCGCTTGGCGTTTCTTTTGGAGCGCCAAGGAGTTTCCTCCTCGTTGCCCGTCAGCAGCAGCCCGCTGCTCGGACTGGCCTTGCCCAGGAAGCGGGGCGAGGCCACGCGCCACCGCTTCAGCCCCGATACCGCCGCGGCAAAGTGGCCGCCGGCGGCACGCTTCACTGCAGCCGCTGCGATTGGCTGTTCGCCGTGCAGGGGCTGCTGCTATT
>JAAGNO010024920.1:26908-47235 GCA_033439905.1 Ceryle rudis
GGTATTCTGAGTTTCAGCATTATTCTGACTAATCTTGCAATGAATTGCTGTGGACAACAAATTACTCAGACAATAATGAGAGGCAGCTCCTCACGTACCGCTGTGAAATGGAAGCTGCACTCGCCAGGAGTATTGTTTGCAGGAGATAAAGTACGGCCCACTGTATGCAAGCAAGAAATGGGTGAAGAAATGATAAATATCTAAGGCCCTGCGTCCTTCTGGTTTTAAAGGCCCGGCCGGCTGCGTTTTCTCTGCTTTTCTACAGCGGTTTTCTCCCGGTTCTTCCGCGTTGAGGGAGATGAGGCGAGGCTGGCTCCGCGGCACGTGGTAGCCCCACGGCTGCACTAGCGCTGCTGTGGGCATTAAGGGCCCTTTCAAACCCACCTCGCATACTTTCTCATCAGAAGGGGCTTCTGCAGTAAAACGATGCCACAATTTCTTACATGGAGTTTGTTCTCGGAACCAGTGGTATAAATAAAACCACTGTAGTAAAACCGTGGCAGCCTGGGGATGTTGCCCCTCAAAGCATCAGCCCCTCCCGTATGCCAGAAAAAACCTCACGTACTTGGAAATTTTCTTAGAGCGTTCAGCTCTTTAACAGTTTCTTCTTTCATAATAGTTGAAGAAAATAAAAGAGGTAGCTAGAGATTAAAACTTTGCTGAACTAAAATTTTTAACCCTCCCTCAGAAAATCTTTTACATCTTTTGTTGTTAGTTTTGCTCTCTTCTTCCTTTGATGTTATTGCAGAAATTATGTATACAAATGTTTTTGGAATGTATGAGGTTTATATTGCTCCAGCAATTACACCATATTGCAGAGTAGTTATGCTAACGCTGTATTACTTTTGCATGCAAATAGTTGAAATGAAAGCACTGAAATGCAACTACTTGTAACATAGATCTCCACTACTCGTATTCCACTATACAATGGATCTGCATCTTTCTATGCAAATGATTTCTGCTTCTCTTGCATTTGTCTACCTCTTTCATTTGTGTCTGTGCCTGTAATTACGGTACGAGTGTGTACGTGTCTGTGTTTGTGGACTTCTATTCAAGTATAGCTTACTTTAATGTTATTATGTTTTCACAATACTGTGCATTATATTAGCAACTGTAATATTATAGTATTATAGACACTATATAGTTATGTAATGTTATGTGCATGGCAAAAGTGTTACAATAGCAAAAGCTACTTCCACAGTTTCCACGTTTTCCTGGGATTTCAGGCATGTACTGTGGCTTTCTTTGATTCCTTACTTCCAGAGATGTAAAGGCACTCCAGTTTTTACTTGTAACACTGGACAAGGTTAAAGTCAGCGTTGGAGGCAAAAATAAAACAGAAAAAAAATGCAGAATGGTCAAATATCTGGTATCGCTCTCTATAGTTAGCACTTAGGCTTTTCGTAAGGTCATCCTTAGCTGCAGACGCCAAACAAGTATCTTAACATTATTCAGCTCAGAATTGCTCTTCAGAGGAGTGGCCGTGACTGCGTACAGAGGAATCTAATTTAGACAGATGCATTCTACGTTGACTTTGACTAGTTCAGGGTGCTATAGGAAAAGGAAATGAGTCATCATCTAGGTTTCTCTGAGATTTTAGTTTTTGTCTAGTTGAGGTTTTTTTTAGTTCCAGGTAGGGGTCTTGCAAAACCTTGCAATTTGTTTTGCTTTGTTTGGTTTTTTTTGGGGTTGGTTGGTTGGTTTGGTTTTTTCAAGGATATATTAACCTACAGAATTTGAATAGTCTCCCATATAGTAATACTGAACACCTAATAATCCACAGTGTGTTAATAAGAGGAAAAAAAATCAGGATTAGTGTTTTTCTTTCTTGATCAGATTTTCTGGTACCCTTTGCATTACCTTCTCTCATTAATTTACCATAGTTACCAAATACCGTATCCAAATACACACCTGCATTGGAGTAGTCCTTTATTTAAGCCAATTAGATTTGGGAAGATGCTGGTAGTGTCCCACCACCCCATTTGTACCCTAGTCTGGTTGCAGCAATTAACAAGATGAACAGAGTGGTGTATTCTTTATATAACCAATATTTTGCAGGGTTTTTTTTATTAAGAACTTGTTGTATCATGGTCCAAAATATAGGACTCCCCATCCCAAGCAAGTGACCTAGCCACCAAAAGTCATTATCACCCTGCTTTTGTGTGGCCTAAATAATTCTTAATTATCTTTAAAAATAAACCATCAGCAAAAGGTCCTATGCCATCTCCCGCAGGAGGGGGGAGGGTGGTGGCTAAGGCATTACTGTAGGGCAGGTAAAATGCAGTTTCAAATCTTCTTTGGCAAAGGAGAGAAAGGAATTGCATTCAGGGTGACTAGGCATGTACTGTTAGATGAAAGTGTGCCAGCATCACCTCCTCCTCTGGCTGTCCTTTGAGAGGAAAGACTAATCCTTTTATGTTTTTTAAAATGTGCCGAGCTCTGGGTGATTATTCAGAGCTGTGACTCCCAAGTGAAAGGCAACCAGCATGAAGTATCTAATTGTTCCTGAAAGGCAGAAGGCTTAAGAACCCTGTCATGGGTGCTTTCTGTTATTTTGGGTAGTTCTGCCTCTACACTTCAGCTTTTGAAGATTGCACTCCCCTTACTCTGCATTTTGATATGGAACTACTGACGAAGCGGTTACTTATCTCGCGTCTGGAATCATACCAATTGGGTATATAAGCTGAGATTACTTGTGAAAATAACTTATTCATACAAATTTTGCGATTCATAGGTGTGGGTAATTCCAATGCTGTTAGGAAGAATACATTAAAAGCCATAGCTTGCCTTCATTTCAAAGTCTGAAATGTATCATGGATTGAATCCATGGAAAGTACATGGGTAAATTTTGAAGTTTACTTTTTCCTCTGCTGTGGTTGTCCTTTCTGCACAGGTAGTGGAACCAAGGATGTGTGTGCTGAGAGAAATAGAGGCAGGGACACTGCCTGGATGTGTAGGGATGGGATTAGGATGGCTCTGGAGACACCTTTTAATACTTAAAAGGGACTTAAAATAAAAACAGAAAGAGACTTTTTACCAGCACTTGTCCTGACAAAGAGAAGGGGCAATGGTTTTTAACATAACATGGGGAAGATATTTTTAATGGTGAGTGGGGTGAAATGATGGAACAGGTTGCCCAGGTAAGTTGTGGATGTCTCATCACTGGAAGTATTCAAAATCGGATTGGACTGGGCTTTAAGCAACCATGTCCCTGCCCACGGCAGGGAGTTTAGAGTAGATGATCTTTAAAGGTTCGTTCCAACCCAAACCATTCTATGACTCTATGATCTTAAACGACAACCAACACAAATTTTCTACAATAATATAATTCCTGCAGACATCTGAAAGATTCTTGTACTCTCCTTTGTGTTCAAACTTGCTGTCAGCAGCAACTACTGATCATGCATTTCCACTGCATTTCTGAAGTTTTATGTTACGCCCTTTTGTTGTTAGTTAGAAAGTCATATGGGCATAAAATGGAGGGAAATAATGGTGATAAGTCTCTATTCAGACAGCTCAGGCGGGGAGTTAGTCTTATGTTTGCCCAGTTGTGGGTCATCTTCATGGTGATTTGATATTTGGTTTGTAGGTGGTCCTACTGCTGTCTCTTCAGTCCTGCACTGATGTGGGTGTGCTCACAGTTACAGCCACAGCCACCGAAGAGGGAAACTGCATTTCCTTTCTTGACCTGGTCTTCAAATGCAGAAGAAAAAAAAAAAAAAGAGACCTGATGCTTTTTAATACCTAAAATGAGTTCCTACTACAGAAGGTTCCTGACTCTTTGCCTGTAAAAGTAGTGATTTAGCAAGGCATGCCATCTTTATGTCATTCGGGGACTAAACCAATGCCAAGAGACTTTGAGCTCCCTTGACCATGCCTTTTGTGCTGTTGGATTTTAAAAAGAGTACTTATGTAGTCAGGAAACAAAATGGCAGATTCACACATCAGGGAAGTAATGGCAGTGTTTGAAAGAGTAGAAAATCTTGCCTATAAAAGAAACGGAAGTTGTAATGATTTTTGATACATTGAAATTTGACCAGTTCACAGGGATCTCAGGTCACTTGGTCTTGTTTGTATTTGTATGTATGTACCATAAGTAATGAAAACACATTGCACAGTATATCCACAATACTAAGAGCGGGCTCTATTCAGCACATGAATTTTCCTTTGTTTCTTTCACCTTTCATGATTTCAGACTAAAATACATTACAATGAGGTAATAGCAATAATAAATACTGTTTGAAATGATGTCTATAGATGTGATCAAAGCACAGAACAAGGAACTGGAAATTCTCACACTTTATTTCTTACCTTTCCTTCTAGGAAAGCAACTTCTCTCTGTTTCTTCCATGTATCACCTGGGGGGGATGACTCTTGCATGCCTTACCAGGTTGTTGTCAAGATTAATTATAATGTTTGCAAAGTGCTTTGAAGATAAAAAGTGCTAGGTAAGTGCTAAGTAATATTTTTATTCCAATGGAGTCAGAGTAATGTCAAAGAGAATGTCAGCTTCAAAGATTTTGCTGTCAGACCCAGAGCGCTCACAGGATGGATGAAGGTTATTTAATTTTATCTGCACATGCTGAAATTATAATGGTCAATATGGTAGTTTCTTTAAACCAAGTAATACTGAGATGCTTGTATTTTATATAAATATTTAATATAATAATCAATTTTTGGTTGTATTATTTACAAAATGTATGGATTTCCAAAATCTGCTTATTAGAGCTAGTATTAAATAGAACCCAAGACACGCTGGAGGAAAAGCAACTGCTGCTTAAGTGTTAAGGAATTCTACTTTTTTTTTGGGTGGTGGTGGGAATCTCAAAGGAGATGCTGTTGTAACTGTGTTTTGAAGCAAAGTTAAGTACACGTGAAGAAAGAAGTGAAAAGCAGCAGAGGAAATTTCAAATGGAGCTTAAACTAGGTCAAGATTCATGCTTTGTACAACCCATTGAACAAGAAGTTAGAGACTATTGGTGTTTATGCTTTGTATTAAACCCACTGCAGTAGTATGATCTAGTGAGGGATCTAATATGCTCTTCTTATAAATTTTAAAAATATATCTTTCAATTTGATTTGATTCAATTTTGGCTTTTTTTTTTTTAGTTTCATTAGAAGTTTTTGGTTTAGTTTGATTTATTTTAAAATTCATGAAAATTTGTTTAAAGTAAACCTCTTTATCACCTTGAAACTTACTCAGAAACGAGAAGATGTGGCTCATGAACTGTCAGTTTTGACATATCTACAAATTTGAGCTTTCACATCTTGCTTCATGATCACTGGTAGAAGCAATGCTGAAACCTTGGCCCCCAAATTCGCAATCTCTCAGATTTTAAAAGCACCTCAACCATTAAAGGCACTTGAGTTTGAATTTGAGACAAAGAATTATGTATTTTAAGAGCTCAAGAGGCACTTATTTCTTCAAATACATTACTTCATTCAGAAATGCAGATTCACTGTTACTGTATAACTGCAGTCTGTATCTTTCTTCCTTTTTTTTTCTCATATAATTGTTTTTCGGACAATAAAGCAGTAGAAGTATTAGATTTAGTATTTAAGCTTGAGAAGTACAGGGCCTTTATTTTCTTTGCTGATCTGCCCTGTGGCTGGGAGGTTTTGTTATTTCAGTGGTTCAAGCACCAATACAAGAGTAAAGTATGTAATTGGTAATTGGAGCAAGGCACAGTTCATGAATAAAAACATCCTAGGGGACACATGCCACCTATTGTTGGAGCAAGACCCCTGATTTAGGTATATTTTTACTGCCAGTATCAGGGACGTGAGCTGTCTTTAACACTGGTTTCAGAGACAATATTTACAAGTAGAGAATCTAATATATATAGATGTATAGTGTAGAAGATAAAAAGTAGCAGAAATATTGTCATAAATAGTAATCAGAGGAGATGAAATGCTGTAAGATAAAAAGAATGTTGTGAGAAACCTGAATTCAGAAGCATGGATGTAAGTGAATTATCCAGTCGGTTGCTAACAACTTGCAAGCTGTTCAAGTCCAGTTCCAATGCCACAGGTACTCATTTGGTCTGTGGAGTGGCTGTGCATCCATGAAGGCCCACAGTTGTAGGAGGAAAAATGTAGATGCTGCTCAGGCTGACTTTGGAGATGGAGATGGAGATGCGCAACCAACCTCAGCCTCTAGTGCAGAACTGAGACCTGGTACAGGGAGAAAATCCTCAGTTTCACAGTTCTATCTGTACCTGTCATTCAGTGCTGTGTGGTACAGATAGAAGATTTAGTAGGTTCTCCAGTATGAAGATCTGGCTGCGTGGCTCTTAAGGCTGGGAATGACTGTAGGTAATTTTGTATTCAACTATGGATTTAACTGTCCACATTCCTCATTACACAGTAAAAAGTATTTAGTTTCAACCCATAGAAATTCTTCCTAACTACTCCTCAGCATCTAAACTTCCTCTTAATTTTCAAGAAAGTAGAAAAGCAGTTTTAATGTGTATATTGAGTAGGAATAGGTACCTCAGTCCTAAAGCACCTGGGATGAATTGTTCTCTGAAATGGTTTGATGGACTGTTAGTGGAGAATTCTCTAGAAAATGCAGTGCCTTCTGTTTAAATTAAATCTTGCTACTTTGTGCATGGAATTAGTGCGTTTGGGACAGTGGTATGAAAGCGGTATCAAAGAGACCCTCAGCATATTCCTTAGTTTTAGTAATCTAAGTTTGGCGCGCACACACATTCTCATGACTGTAAATTTGGTATTAGATATGCAGTAGAAGTACTGTCTTGTGAAAACTACCACTTTCTCTATAGCAAGGCTAAATTACTAAGTGGTTCTTTGGTGTAGTTTATATCTAGCTACTGTTTTTCCAGAAAGGTGGTTGCTGGGCTTAGCTTCCCTCATCTCACATTTGTAACCTTCATTTGCTTGGGTGGGAAAGAATTCTCGAAGAATATCTTTCTAAGTAGTAGCAGCTCCTCACTCGATCTCTTTTCATCCTGTCAGGAAGAAACCCTTTCTCTACCTTATGCCAGCAGCACCTAGTTCTAAGGCAAATCTGTTCTACACCTTCCCACATATGCTCATCCTTCCTCTTCTTTGCACACTGTCCTCTTTGGCCAGAACTGGTCCTAAACTGCAGCAGTTCAGCTTTAAGGTTACAGGCTGCTTGCATTCGGTGAGTAGATGTATCCCCTGGACAAGCAGTTGTCTTTTCTGTTCTTTGCCTTAAGCATACTGCTCTCTGAGTAGTCTGCTGTTGATGTTCAATCTACATAAAGAGTGGATGTTTCTGGCACTTTGAATCCTTATTTGTAATAACATTAAAAAAAAAAAAAAAACAAAAACCAAAAAACAAAGGAGCTTTTAAAAATTGTTTTCCCTTCCTCCCTTTGTTTTGTATGTTCCAGTTAATTCACAACTACTTTATCAGGTTTATTTTCTTCATTGTTACTCTATGTGCTGTCTACTAGTTTGCTTTTCTTCCTCCTCCCCCCAGATTTAAGAGTGCCTGATTTTGGATTCTACTGTGCACTCAACTCAGAATATTATTAGTGTGGAGAGGGTTATTGTATCTGAAAAATACATTAAGTCTGGTTCACCAAAGTTGTTTTGACACTGTCTATTGAATCACAGAATATCCTGAGTTAGAAGAGACCTATGAAGATCATCCAGTCCATCTGATTCCACACAGGACAACTTAAAAATTAAACCATATATCTAAGAGCATTGTCCAAATGCTTCTTTAACACCAACAGGCTTGGGGCTATGACTGGTTCCCTGGGGAGCTTGATCCACTGTTGGAGCATCTTCTCAGTGAAGAACTTTTTCCTGATTACCTCCAAACCTGATTGAGTAAGAGGAATTACAGACTGTTTCTGAGTTAACCTCCTGATATTTATACTGTTAGGGTTATAAACTGAGCCTTGCCTTAGATTTTTTTCATTTGTCATATCGAATGGAGTCCCTAAGTTAGAAGACTGAGTTTGTGCACTTCACTTTGAGTTTTCGTGTTTCCTGCCACCCATGAACTGGGCTTTGATTTATAATCGAAATGTTTTGTGAACTCAGAACATGATAGTGCTGGCAGATTTGTGGATTTTTGGTTACGTCTGAATGTTGTCACAGGCAGATGCAACCTCCTGTCTGTGCACCACATCCATCAGGCACGAGAATACTTGCGACATTTTCTTCTATGAAAACAAGGCAGTTATGTTTGCAGTGTCACAGAAGGACAGCGTAATTGATGTAGTCATTGAAGATTGACAGAAGAAATACATACAGAAATTATGTCTTGGATAAAAATCTTCCCTTGTGTATACCTTCAGCTTGCCTCACAAACACCTTCAGCAGCTTCTCCTGGATTTCCAGCTAACAGAAGCAGAAGGTCCTGCTCACAGCACAGTCCCTGCTGTATGCATTTTCTGCAGGCAGTGGCAGTCACTAGTAAATCTTGTCCATGCTCAGAGAAAATACCAGCTGTCCTTGCTTGCTCTCTGAACCAGCTGGATGCAAGCCAGCTCTAAACTTGAAGCCGTGTAGCTGTGTTAGCACGGCGCTGAGCCTGAGTGCCACATGAGCCTGAAAGCCCTGTCTCCCAGCATGGCTTATTAGCTCCAACTCAGTGCCATGTTAATTGTACCTCAGCATCTTCTGGTCTGCTGCTGGCTTACATCCAGCCAGCCTGGAGTGCAAACAAAGCCCAGCACAACTGCCTGTAAAATACTGTGTAGTTGCAACCCATGTTTCTTTCCACAGCAGTGAGCCTTCCTTTGCCTAAAAATTCTTTAAAATTGGGCTGCAAATGTGTAGTAGAAGCTTTGTGCTTAGAGGATTATCCCTCTAAGGAAGTGGCTCTTAAAATGTCTGGAGCCAAGTAGGGAGTATTCTTTGGTAAATATATTGTTGATAAATAAGCCCAGCTGTTTCTTCAAAAACTCCTATCTGTCATTGCCTGTCTTGTTTGATACTTCAACTGCTTTTCTCTAGTCATTTGGATTCAGGTGAAAAAGATATAACCTTAGTATATAACTCAAAGAAATAATATTAAAAGTCAAACTCCGAACTATATTTAAGCTTCTGTGTATTCCAGAGATGAGATATATTTTAAACTGACTGTGTAAGAGCTGAGAACATACTATGTCATACTACATCTTACTGGTATAACATTTCTTAACTTTTGAATTGCAGAAGATCTCCTAACAGCAGTTTTCAGGTATTCTGTAGTTTATTGCATCTATAATATTTATTATTGGCATATTAAAAGAAGTCAGGAAGCCTAACTAATAGCTGCTTTAAAGGGGATCTTTTACCTGTGATATTACAAAGATTGTTCAAGTAAAAGGTCTGTTCAGAACCTGAACTGTAATTTGCTTTGAAAACTCTCCTGCATGCTGAGTGAACTCATCATTCTAAATGTTTGTTTCTGCATTTCAAACAGCATAGCTTGCTATACTGATGAAGTAGCCACAAGGTGATTTTTACATTTCAGCAATGGAGATCTTATCATAATATCCAAAAGGCACATACTGTGCTGCCATCTGCTTATTTTTTTTCTTATTAAACTGAAAAAGAGACCAAACTTTTTTAAAAATATTTTATTTAAAATATTTATCAACACTGAGTGTCTGAGCATGGTAAATATGGGGTTATTTTTAGCTTACAGAAATGTTTTTCACAGAAAACATTTTTGATATTTATGTTGTGTACCATGTTCTTAACCCTGTACTTAGTGTGCTTTGCTCTTCTTTTTTTACAGCATTGCTTTTGTTTTTAAATTAGTTGATTTGCCAAAACCAAACACATATTGAAAAGCGGAAAAAAAAAAAAGCCCACACCAAACCCCCCCCAGGTGTAAAGGAGAGAATAAACAAAGGCTCGTGAGAGAGAGGGAGAAAACCTCGTACAACCTAGGATAAAGTAACACCTTCATTCATCATGAGACAGCTGCCAATAGAAAAGGAAGGGCTGCGTATTTATGTGATGACAGACAAGAAGACCAACAAATCTGACTGGTTTCAAATCATGTCTGTGGAAATGAGTCCATCAGAACATCTCCAATGACTTGGCATTCCAAACCTTCCAGCAACATCTGAGAATTTTCTTGAGGACATGCTATTTTTATTTGGTGTTTAATTAATACCTAAAAAAATAATGTCTTCTCCCTCACCCTGCAAACGAATAGTTTCTACTTCACATCCTTTTCTCTTACTGCACAAAGTTATTTTAATCCTCGTGAAAAGACAAATTTATGATTTACTGTCTTATCAACTCCTTCAACTACAATAGCTTTTTATTGGATAGCTAGTGACTCAGTGTAAGGTGCAGAAGAGTACCTGTTCCTGAGAGCTGATTTTTCGACTCACTACTGGAAAGTATATTTTGGATTCATTACACAGCTTTATGGTTTGTTCTGCCCTTTGTATAGATGTCCCACAGTAAAAAGAAAAATAACCCAAACATCAAAAATCTAGGCATCTGGCTACACCAGGGGAAAAAGAATCCTTCCTGTTTCTTCCCTCACTCAATTAAGCACCTCTACCCTTGTCTTTCTTCCTTCTCTCAGCTAATCAGCTTTACTACATCTACTCTTACCTGGTCAGGGCTTTCTTGCAGAAATCTTGTGAAACTACAAGAGAGTAATTTGGCTCCAGATAACAGTGACTATGATACTTGTTTCGCACTTTTCACTTTAAAAATATTTAATGCTACTTTCCTCATTTCATTAGTTCATTTTTAAGTAATAAGCAATTATGGCAGACAGCTGGAAGAATTACGAAGGTTCTTCATTCATTGTGGTCTCCCATCATGAACCTGTATTTCTTGGCCATGAACAAGGTCTTGGATGGTCTCCTCTAGAGATCTTCAGTCAGAGAGGATCTCATGAGTTTTCCAAACCCCTGTGCATTTCCTTCAATACTGTTTTTCAGAGGAAATAATATCCTAATTCTATAGCAGATATACTGAGGATCAAATCTTTTAGGAACCCAGTACTTTCAAAACTATCTGAAAACGCAAGAAATCTGGTTTCCTTAGGCAGCCTTGAAGATGTCAACCTTAATAGCTTATTCAGCAGTTAACAGTCATTTCATCCTGATTGTTTCTAATCAGTTCTTCCTCTAAGTTCACAAACTGATTCAACAGTTCCGTATCTACACCAGTAATGAAAGCTCACAAAACATTGAAATCATCTTTTTTTTTTTTTTTGATGTGTCAACTTATGGCAACAAACACTTTTGTCCACTCTTATAGGTAGAACACTGGGCTAAATGGGCCTTTGTTCTGATCCAGTACAGTAGGTCTTGCTAAGCGTGCGGATTTCTTAAGAATAGTTCATCTTTAAACAGTAAGGATTTCTCTACCTTAACTCTAACAAAATGGGCATTTTGTCATGATATTCTTTGCATTCTGCTGAAATCCATGGGTAAGAAATTGCCTCGCTGCTGTTGCCCACTTGGAATCCTAATAAATAAACGATACAGTGAGTGCTTTCTTAATCTCAGTGACTGGTGCTAAAAATAAGAGGTGGCCTGCAATCAGGAAGATATTTTTAGTTAAAAGAAGTGCTGCATGAAGTGTGGCGATCAGTGCTATAGTGCCAGAAGCAAATCCTTATTGATTCTGACCTCTCTACATTATACGTCTTGCTGATCAACTCTCTGATAGTGCTGCTCTGTCAGACAGTGGAGCATGGGATTCAGAGTAAATAGACCTGCCAGAGTAGGTTTCCACCATGATTGGATCAAAGGCTTGGGAGTCATTCTACAATTTCTTCACCATAAAAGTCCTCTCAGTGTCTGTTTGGCATTGCAAATCCTGCTATGCAGCAATATTTCAGTTTTATTTGTTGCTTAGCATTTTGACTGCTGATTTCTTCATCATCCTCTGGGCACAGCCATTTTAGTCCTTCAAACCATCTGTTAAATTAACATACTTTTTATGAGAAACATGCTTTCTTAGCTCTCAGCTTCTTTTACAAAGTGCACATTTGCAAGTTGTGTAGTGTCTATGGTGGCTGCTCTGAAAGCCCCACACTTAAGGTCTGTGCATATTGATCAATTCAGTTACTATGATTCTGTAGACCTGAAATTAAGATTACATTATTAAAACAGAGGTGGTGTCACTTTTTCTTTCAGCTTCAGAGAGATTTGGTATTCAAGCTTCATGACCGTTTTGCATTTAAAAGACATGTATGTGGAGGTTATTCATAATGCCATCCCTTTCAAAAAGACAGTCTGGATTAATTCGCTTGCTCTCCATGACAACAGCCATGACTTTCTTAAGCCAAGCATGGCTTCTAATTAATGTCATCTAGGTGTCATTGCTGGTTTGTAGTCTTTTGTGTCTGATCTAACTGAAAAATATCTGTGTTCTCTGAACAAAGGAAAGATATATCCATGATGTGGAAGTGAACAGATGAAAGTGAGAATAATAATAAATTAAAACAAGTGATACTGATGGTTTTTTTCTATCCATACCGCCCTTGATAAAGTGAAAGTAAGTCCTTTCCACTCCTGTTTTATCAGTTGCTGTTCTTCTCTACAGTGCTGAATGACAAATATGATCAATTTTCTTTAAGTTTTCCTTAGGTTTTAGAGGGAACCTCTGTTCCCTTCCTTAACTTCTTCTAAGATTCTGTGTCAACATCTAGAGTGCACACCCAGAATACTTCCATTGTTCCCTTCATTGTGTGCAGCAGGCAAACTGATGGGGTTTTTTCCTTCAGTTGCTTTGTGGAACTTTGTAGAGAATGCCTAAATGGTTTGGTGGGGGATTTTTGTTTATCTGGTTGTTTTGTAGCATGCTTTGATTACCTGAGAATTCACTGCTTTCCTTTCTTACCTGGATCAGCACTGAAGTGTGATGGTTGCTTTTACCTGTTTTGTTGGAGATTTTTTTTTTTTTTTTTTTTCTATCAGTAGTTATTGGGTTAGTCTATAGTTAGCTTCACTGTAGAAAAAGATACTATGTCTGTTATGACATTATGATATTATGTTTGAATGGTGTAGGCACTCAAGAAGCAGATAATTCAGTGGAGTATGCTAGGGTGACCATGCAGCACTGCTGTAGTTCACAACCTTAAGTACTCTCATTCTAGTTTGATTTCCCTTGAGTTCTGCACCTCTGTGCTGTGACTCCCAGCTTAGAGCAGTGTCATATAGAACATTTAGAGCCCTCTGGAACATAGATATTTAGCAGCCCCGAAATGCACAGCTTATTTGGATAACTGACCTTTGAAGAGAAAAGGTCAGAAGAAACAGAATATGGATGTCAGCAGCCCAGCTCTTCGAGCAAAGAAAGAAGCTTCTTAGCAGTTTTCTGATAAATTGATTAATCCTTTCCTCCATACAAATACAAAATTTGGGGACCACTTTCTTGTCACATCATTTGAGATTGAGGAGATGAAGGATGCAGCATAGCTCAGAATGTGATGGTATTTGGCACAGCTGCTAACTTCCTAAGGCATGGGGAGGGGCATGAGCTTTCACTTTTATTCATACATTTAGCAAAATGCCATGAATAGGCAGTTCAAAATAATATCCTTGTATGGGCCATACAAAACACCTCACTGTTTACTCCTGTGAATGTGTATGAGCATAAAATTTTGGTAAAAATAAGTAAGAAAATATTAGAATTAGAATTCATTTTTATTTCTGATGCATCCTTCTGTCTGTGCTTGCTGACTTTGGTTTCTTCCTTTGGGCAAAACAGCAGATTCTATTTGTTGAAGCTTTTAACAACAGCTCTCTACTCACCCCACCCCAGTGAAGCCAAGCATTTCCATACAGGAGGGCTTTGCCTCTTCATTGCTTATTCTGATGTGAGCAGCAGCCCATGGAAAGGACTAGAGTGAACCATATAATATCATTAGTATTAATGGGCTCAGAAAGCACAGTCCACGAACATACACTAGTTCAGCTTGGGAAAAAAAAAAAAGTAGACGTTTTCCACACCTCATTCAAATGATGAATGAAAATGCTGAACCATTTCTACAAGACAGATGAACACTCTGAGCTGAAGAAGGTTGTTCAGGCAGACCGAATCCGTGAAACCTGTGGTTATGAAAGATGACTGCAGTATCTTTCTGTATCAGTATTAATGACGCTTAAAATGCATTCCTGAATATACACATCTGCTTACAGATATAGATAGATTTGAAGGCATGTCATGCTTTGTGGGTTTTTCTTTAACTAATAGATTAGTGGAAGTGGCAGCCATAGTTCAGCTTCATAACTTCACTAATGTAAATTGAAAAAGTTTGGTTATAGTTTGACAAATGTTCCTGTCTACATCAAATCCTCTGAACCATAATAATTTTTATCTAGAGATGTGCCACAGTACTTGAGAATAATTTGGGCAGCTGGTGAACTGTTACCCACGAGTTCACAGACAGAACTTTCACCTCTTCCTTTCCTTCTGCTTTGCTGAATTTGGCTAGGATAATTGTTAGCACAATGGGGGAGACTGTGCTCCTCTAAAATACTTTATTTACCTTTCAACATCCTGTTGTACTGAAGTCAGATGTGTGCCAACAAACTTACATGGTATGCTACTGAACTGCTAAGATGGTAATATAATAGCACAAAATATACTGGTTAAACTGGTGATAAAATGATCTCTGAATGATCTACAATGAACTGAGCTGTGCTTTAGCATTCTCTTAGTAGACCACTTCTGGATGAGTTTTTGAGTGGTAGATCTTACTGATTAGCAGAAAAAACTATGAAAACTGGCAACTTGGGAAGCAAACACAAGAGAAGCAATGAAAAATTTCCCATTCCATGTCTTACTGGCATTCCCAAACCTTGACCCAAAAGAATTAATGATGTTACCAATGCATGGTAATTCAGTCTCAGGTATTTTTCTAAATTCTCATGTTGAGATACTTTAGTGATTTGCTGCTTATTCCAATTTGCAGAAAATCCATAACAC
Source organism: Ceryle rudis (assembly GCA_033439905.1). Taxonomy (NCBI): domain Eukaryota; kingdom Metazoa; phylum Chordata; class Aves; order Coraciiformes; family Cerylidae; genus Ceryle; species Ceryle rudis. The sequence goes on from JAAGNO010024920.1 coordinate 41,813, forward strand.
CACCTGTTTCATTTTATGATAGTAATGCGGTGTTAATCTGTGCAGTAAATACTCTAACTTGTCAAAATAGTTTAGAGACTTGTGGATGGGTACCTCTATTAAAGAATTAAGAGCATTCATGAACGAATACTTTTGCCTCTGCTTTGTTTTAAACACAGATAATTTTAAAAGTCTATTACTAATGCAATTAAGAAATCTACCATTTTGTAGAAATTTGTCTAACGCAGGAATGTCCTGCTGCGCTGCACCCTCTGCAGCGGGTGGGCTGAAGAACACTGTCTATTTATTGGGAGTCTAATCAATGTCTTGCTGGTCTGATCAAAGTACTACAAACAGTTATCAACATTCTGGATAAAATGATAGTAACAGATAATATTACAGCTCGTTCCCAATAACGAGCCACTTCATACTGCTATAAACAAGATTTCTTGTTTCTACACAACGGGTGTTATGCTCAGCCTTCCAGAGTGTTCTTATGGCAAGTTGTGAACATTTAAGTTCCTTTTCTGGAAGGAGAAGCATATTCATGATGGGGAGTTTTCTTCTTCCTCAGACTTGTTCCACTTGGGGTTGCTTTTGTAAGATTTCAGTTCATTGCTAACACTTCTTTTCTTAGCGGTCCACAGGTTTTATTATGCAATGGTTGCTTAGTTTCATTATACCTTTACCACATGCAGTTTAATTTCTTTTAGAAGTAAATCTATGCAATTTCAGAAAGCTAACCTGAAGCAAGTTCAGTTACGCTCACTGCACCACCAGGCAACGTGCTGCTACAGCTAAAAAAAGTGCAGGTGAAGACACAGCCTGACAAGTCCTGAGGCCTTGTACTGTAATTGGTAGAGAGCCTGTGGCATTTCACTAGCAGTAGCAGTATCACATCAGCTGGACTTCCAAGGCTACCATTCTAAATACAGGGAAATGTAATACAAAGTCAGTCATTCTGTGGCTCTTTTATCCAAAAATAACTTCTGGTTTGCGGTGTTGTAGTGAGTTGACTATACTAAAGCTGTGGAACAGCTTCTTCATGAAGCTTCCTATTCTCCATCTACTCTTTCCTCCAGGCTGGAGTAGAATTTGGGAGACTGTGGGTAACTCCTATCTTCCTGCTGTAAAAAGCTGCGGTTTTCAAACTGAAAATTTCAAGTAACTGCAAAAGTTGGAACGTGTGGTTCTGTGTAGCTTGAGAAGATGTTACTTGAGGATTTAAAGGACAATGAGGTTGTCCTAATTTTGGATGGCATAGTTGGTTTTCTTCCTAGTGGCTGGTGCAGTGCTGTGTTTTTGAATTCAGAGTGAGAATAATGTTGATAACACACTGATGTGTTTAGTTGTTGCTAAGCAGTGCTTATCCTAAATTAAGGTTTTCTCAGTTTCCTGTGCTCTTCCACTAAACAGATGCAGAAGAAGCTGGGAGGGAGCATGGCCAGGACAGCTGACCTGAACTAGCCAAAGAGGTATTCCATTCCATTCCATTCCATTCCATTCCATTCTACTCCACTCCATTCCACTCCATTCCACAGAATGTCATGCTCAGTATATAAATGGGGGAGTTGGCCGGGAGGGTTGGGTTGCTGCTGGGGCATCAGTCAGTGGAGAGTGAGCAATTGCACTGTGCATCATTTGCTTTTCTTGGGGTTTACTTCTCCCTGGTTTTGTTATATTATTTTTCATTATTGTTAATATTAATATGCTTTAATTCATTTTAGTTATTAAACTGTTCTTATCGCAGCTCACAAGTTTTACTTTTTCTTTCCAGTTGTCCTCCCCATTCCACTGGGAGGGGGAAGAGTAAGTGAGCAGCTGCAGGATGGTTAGTTGCTGGGTGGAGTTAAACCACAACATTTCTTCCTTGCTTTACCATAAGGAGAGAGTAAGATGCATGTATTTTCTTGGGGGGGTAGGAGTGGGGGGGTTGCATAGTAAACATTAACTCACAGTGTTCTAAGCCTCAAGCTCTCTGCCTGATAGTGCTGCAGCTTCTTGTGTAAGTGGACTCTGGATTACAGTTTCTTAAGCTCAGGTGCGCATGCAAATGCACATATGCACCCTCCACCTCATATAATGTCCTGCCCTAATAATGCTATTAACAGTGTAGTGCACCCTTCTAATGCTGAAAGATAAAATATACATTTACACGACACTTAAAGCAAACATGTGAAATATGTTAAATTTTTGAGTTCCGTGAACAAAAATCTAAAAAACTTTTGACTTCAGAGTGGAAAAAAAAAATGAGTAAAGAAAACATCTTTTTTTTTCAGACTGCATGAGACATAATAGCAAACATTTTCTTTCACTCCTGACATTACCAGATCTAAAATTCTTTTATGAAGAGGGACATTGCAGCAAAATTCAGGAATGATGGCCTCCTGCTGCTTTGCAAGTATCTTTTGAGGCTTGAAAGGCCAAAGTTGTAGTTATTTCAAGGGTAGGAATAAACCACCACATAGATCTGAAAAAATAAATGGAATAGCATAGAATGACTCTTATATGCCAGGAGAAGCATCTTCATGGAAAATTACTCTGAAATGCAGTAGTTAACAGTATATGTCCTTCTAGTTCATTGCAATATGAAATAAATTTGTCTTCGGTCATTTCAAGTTCAGCTGTAGTATTGAGTTTGTTTGTTTTTAATAATTTGACTCTTATTTCACTGTAAAAGAACAGCATTTGAGCATGATCAGGTACCATTGGTTCATCACAAGATGTAGTAACTTAACACACTGGCAAATAGCGAAAGAGGAAAACATATCTAATGGCAAGATTGTGGAGGAAAATTTAACTTGGATGATTTAACAAAATTGTAGAAGTCCCATAAGCGTAAAAAACTTGTGAACTAATTTGCTTTAATTTTTTTTATGAAATACTGGGGGTTTTTTATTCAGTTGGCCTCTTAGTAGCTAGTAAAATTTCGTTTATTTAATTATTTATTTTAATTAATGTATGGGGAGAGAGACTTGACACCAAAAGCTGAAAAACTGTACAGAAAAAAATAAAAGGAAAATTAAAATTTCAAATTTGGGGGCTTTTAATGAAAACTGTAACCTCTTGGCAAGCTTTAATGGTAATTGCTTTCCAGAGAAACAGAATCAACATTTCTTGGTGAGCTTTGCTGAACATTTTCAGCAAGATTCACTGATCATTTGAACGCTTCTAGAGTCATGGAATGTGAGTGTGATTAGGAAAAAGACACAGGCTACCCAAATTACAGGAAAAATACTTAAAAGTTATTTAAAGAACACCATAAAAATACATTGCATTGGATTCTGTCTGGTGAAGATTTCATACATACAATTATTTATAGTAAACAGAGTAAATAAAAAAAGTATTCTGATTAGTTCTTATTAAGCTAGAATACTTACATTGTGATGAAAATTTCCAGTTAAGTCACAAAATATTTATATTGATAAAAAAGGAAGAACGTATTTTTCAATTATCAGTGATTTCATCAGCTACTTGGGCTTGAAATAATTTGAGACAAATTCTGGCAGACACACCTTGTAGAAACAATTTTTGAAATATCAAATCAGCTTCAAACAAACAGCATTAAATTGAAGAGTATTTACTAAATGAAGTTTATGCTTTCAAAGTAGCCTATAAATTAGGAAGGAAGTTGCATGAAGAAATATCTGGAATAAATGATGCTGGTACTATCTGCCTCTTCAGCAAAATATGTCAGTCTCAAGCAAACCAATAAAATGATCCAGCCTTACAACAGACTGAAAGCAATTCTTCATGGACAGCAAAAAGAAGCAGCAGAGATTCTTCCAAGTATAAAATTATATTGTGTCTACATAGATGAAACTGCTGCATATGATAGGATCCTTTAAAATGCTTCAAAATATAACACAAAATACTGCTTTGCTGAAAATGCCAATTGCAGGCTGCAGTGATGCCTACGAAGGAAGAGCAGTTTGAAATGTTTCACGATGTCCAGGCATGAATAGTGCCAATAAATATTATGTCCCTATGCCAAATCTGTTGTACCCAGAAAGTAAAATGTAGAGTGAGTGAAGCTGATGAATTTCCCTATTAAACTGGGACCAAATCTCTCACAAACGGAATTTATTAATCAGAAAATGTCGCCCAGGAATAAAATTGAAATAGCTCTAAACTTTAAAAAAAAAAATACATGAGAATTAACAGTTGTCATTTAAAAAGTTGCAATACAAAACACATTATATAGGAAAAATTGCTTATCATGAAATTCCAGGTGAATTTTGTAAAACATAATAGCTCACTGTTTAGCAAGAATTAATTCCAATACGTATCTTTGGTATGTCATTCAAGTATTTGTTGATAACTTCTTGCTACGCATAGGAAAATGAACTAAGAAAAGATTAAATACAGCACTTAAAAATAATTTAAAAATCAGTGAATTAAATGACAACTTGAATGTAAGAAAATAACTTAGTCAGCTTTATCAAACTTGCTAAGCTTTATTTCAATCACCAGTTCATACAAGCATGCATTTTAGAACTAGAACAAACAAATGCCAGTCAAGTCTAAATTACAAACTTGCAACTTCTTAGACCCAGCCGTTTGTGGTCATGTAAACTTACATCCAGTCTCAACTTAAAAATGTAAAATGATGGCAAGGCCACAGTACTCCATAGCATTTTTTTTTTCTTTAGTTAACTCATCTTAGAAATGTGTTTCTGATCCACTTTTGCTATTATATTCTCGCTAAATGTGTGGGAGGTCCCTCTAAAATTCATTCTTTTTCTTATATCAGTGTTTACAGACTGTGTTCAGTACTTCTGTTAAACTTTCATGTCTTCGATGAGATGAATAGATTGATCTCCTTGTATCCTTCACTCAATGATGACAATGTAAGTAACTAAAATAAAATGAAAATTGGTACCTAAATTTTGTTGCTGGGGCTCAGCCTCAAAACTTTTCTGCCTAACATTGCCTAGAGATTTAATTCTGTAAGAAATGAGAACAAGATCTTTGAGTTCTGGATTACTTGACTGACCAAGCCCTAACAACGTGTTTTCTGGGATGCACGTGTGCATCTACCCAGCTGCTCTTTCGCTCTCCTTCCTCAAGGAAGGACAAGGAGGGGAAGAAGATGGAAAAGCTTGTGGGTCCAGATGAGGACAGGGAGATCACTGACCAATTACCATCACTGATAAAATGGACTCAGGGAAAATTAGCTTCATTCATCACCAATTAAAAATAGAGCTGGATGATGAGAGACAAAGAAAACCAAACAAAACAAAACACACCTTTACCTTGCCCTCTTATTCCCAGGCTCAGCTTTGTCCCTTCACTGCTGACTCCTCTACTCCCTCCTCTCTGGGAAGCGCAGGGGTGTGGGGGGTCTGCGGTCAGCCCACAACAGCTGCTCTCTGCCGCTCCTTCCTCCTCACACTGTCCCCTGCTCCAGCCTGGGGCTTCCCACGGGCCGCAGGGAGACACCT
>JAAGNO010024921.1:11029-27797 GCA_033439905.1 Ceryle rudis
AAGGGAAGGGAAGGGAAGGGAAGGGAAGGGAAGGGAAGGGAAGGGAAGGGAAGGGAAGGGAAGGGAAGGGAAGGGGAGAGGCTTCTCCTCCTTTAGAGTTGAGTTTAGTGATACTCTTAAGTGTGAATAAAGGATGTAAAGGTTTCTTGAAATTAATTGCTAAAAATATATTAGGCTAGACTAGCATGAAAAGAATGTAACCCACACACCTGGCTTGCATGTTTACCTCTTTGTTGGTTTGGATTTTTTTCCAGCTCTTTTTCATGAGTTACAAAATAGCACACCCCAAATATATCATTCCAAGCTGTGTTAGGTGAAGGAAGGAAGCCAGTTTCAGAGCCTAAGGTATACCCAGCCACTAGCCACTTTTGTTTAATGTACATAAATATTTAATTTTAAGATACTGTGTTGAAATCAAACCAAGTTAGAATTATACACTGATTTTATGGGCTATAAATTCTACCTTGGATATATCCTAGAAATTGGTTGGGAGTAGTGCCAGTGACAGCAATTTGCTGATGAGTTTTTTTTTTCAGGTGAATCTTCATGATTGTTTTAAGAGCTGCCACCTTGGTATCATGTTATAATAAGCCACCATTGTTCATCATATGATAGAAAGGTTCATAATTTTACAGTACAGGAGGGAATTTTTTTTTTTTCTAATACCATAATCTGAACATCTGGAATCATTAGAAGATTCAATAATATTCAGAAGCCTTGTTTTTCCCAAGGTGGTGTATCTGAGAAATGCTCACCAAGGCATAATACATCATCCTTGTAGTTTCCTGCAGTTTCTCAACCCTTGTAGGAATGAAGTCGCGAGACTCAGTTGCAGACAGCACTGCTCCAGGTCTGTAGCTCAGTTAAGTGCCTGGTAAATTGCTCGGTTATGTGGTTCTGTTCCTGGTTTAATAGCAACAAAGTGGAGCTAAAGAGCATCTAAATGAATAATTAACATACTCCCAATAAAGGTGGAATCTCCTAGGGGGAGTGTCTCTATCCAGAATAAATATTGCTATGAGGCTTACATGGTGCTGTTCCAACGCCTTGAATTCCTGAAGAAACCTGCTGTTTTGGTCCAAGGAGTTCCCCCTCCCACTGTTTACCTTCCCCTAGGACAGGGCTGCTAGCCTCCTTCCACCCCTGCTCCCAGTTCCCTGAGGTCACTGGTCTCCAGGGGAGTTTGAGCAGGAAGGGTACTGAGGGGACTGGTGCCTCATACTACGGTCTGAAAACACAGAGGGTAAAGGGAGCAGAATACTTGTAGCAGGGGGAGGGAAGGCAGCTGAATACAAGTGTGTAGAGAAGATGCAGCCACATGAAGACAGCAGATGTTATCGCTGCTGGCATGGATACTGGATGAGCAGATTGAGTTGTTAAGTATAGATTATATCTTGTAGCAATTCTCACGACTCCTAAAACATGTCAGAATTGCCTGCAACACAGTGGATGATTTATATAAGAGATTAATATATTTTGTTTGCCTCATAAGGGCCTTTGCCAAGCTGCTGCAGGTCTTCTATGTCTTGCTTTGGCTTCCCTACAAGTTGAGGAGGTGGGTAACTGTCACTGCAGCATACGCGAGGTGAAATAGTTGGCCCATTTGACTGCTCCACGCTGGGAAAGGAGGAGACAGTCCTTGGGCAAGTTGTGTTGGGAGCTAGTTAGCAGCAGCTCTCTTGTGCAAAACCAGGGCTTTTTTTCAAGCATGGGACCAGCTCGCTGATGAGTTGCTTAATAAGGAAGGAATATTTTAAAAGATGTTGAAACTGCTGCTGCAAATCCCACTTTGTAGTGCTCCTTTTCCACATTTCTTCCCTTGAATGCTGTTGTGCAGTTGCACAGGAAAAGAGCAGTACTAAGTGCTACAGTCAGCTGTTGACTTTGCTGCTATTCAAACCCATTTCTTTCCTCGTGTTTTTTCTTCAGAGCAATAAAGTTTCTGCTTGCTCCTAGGAAAAAAAAAAAAAAGTTATTTCTGCACTGAATCTCAATTCTCTCAGACAGAGGGAATGAAAGGCAGTCTGGATTCAGACATGTCTGCAGTATTGTTTCACCTTTAATTAATTGTTTGCTGTTAGAAAGGCTAGTGTGGACACCCCCTTAATGTTTGTTTTCAGGCTATAAATGTTTGCTGCTCATGCTGAAGATGAGGATGTATGAATTTGCTGTGTATATATAAAAAAATGAGTAGGTTTTTGTATATGAATATGCGTGGTACAGTTTCACCTATTACCTTACTGACAAAAACTTTTGGCAGTTTCTTCTTCCATAAAATATTTACTGAACTAAGAGGGTTTTTTTAAATATTTCCAGCAATTGTTTTTATCTTACTCAACAGTAATGACTAAGATTCTTCTCTTCCCTTTGCCAAGAGATAGAAAAAAAGGGTGATTTATATCAATGTATTTGTGTATAAGTGGATTTCTTCCCTCTAGACTGCTTTACTAGTGTAAGATTAATGTTAAGGCTTTCTATAAACTATATTCCATATATATTTCTGTAATGTTTTTATGTAATTTTTCTCTATAAACATCTCAAAACTATCAATGTAGCATGTCTTGGATATCTGTGTGTGCATCTCTCCTTCCTACTTTTATCTAGTGTAGTAAAGTCAGGACAAGAATGATGACAGAGGAAAAAATGGCACACTACACAGCATGATTCTCCAAAGTCAGGTTACTGTTCAAGTTCACTCTTTGTGTGGATGCACCTTTTCTCACAGTCTTGAACCCCCTGAAGTTGATGGAGTTATGGGTTCCAGCTCTTTCCCTGGGTAGTCTTTTATTTATATATGTATATAATAAATACCTAATAGTTATCCACTCCCTTGGCCAGTATTTGAAGTATAAAGCTCAGATATGAATTTGGTCTAGCTGCTATTACAATTCCCGATTAATTATTTTTATTCAGTGAAGCCATACTTGATTAGTTTATGTCAGTAGGAAAAGCCCGGGCTGGACAGCAGAGCAATGACCTGTATCAGCCTGTTTGAAGTGGTATTCTTGGGTCCACTAGCAGTGAATCTCTGAGTTAGTGCCAGGAGCTTGGGTGGTAGCCCAGCTGGCACGCTCTGCCCCTCTACCTGATGGTGAAGAGGGGCTGTCGGGGGCATCTGTTACCTTGTTCAAGGTGGATGGTTCTGTCTACCCTGCTAATGCAACTGTGCTATCAGCACTGGCATTCCGTAATGTTAATTACAGTGGGTTAAAACCCTTGCAATCCTGAATAGAAGATTGCAATGTTGAGGTTTTCTTCCTTGATCAAAAGCATTGATAGGCTTCTAAAGCTAGGGAACTGGTGTTCATATGCAGTGTTGTTTCTTCCAGCTACCTTTGGACAGGTCTCATATTCTCAGCAACCTGGTGGGGGGATAGAGCTAAGTTTATGCCTTTAACAGTGGCAGCTCTTGGCTTGGGTTCCATTCATGGATGTGGGAGAACTTCTTAGAAAGAGGTCACAAGCTGCGACAATGGGGTTTTTCCTTTCTGCAAACTTGACATCATCTGAGCATCAGTGAAGTCAGGCAGTTGGATTTGTGGAAATCTAGACTTTCACAATAATCCTTTGTGATTACCTTCCTCATATAGTGGACCTGCTCAAATCTAGCACTGAGATGTCTATGCTCAGCAAGGAGCGTTATGAACACAAGCTTTCACAAAACAGTTCAGTGGGGCAGTGCTGAGTTAATTCACTTCCTACCCATATATTACTATGACCTAGAGAAGCTGGACTTAAGAAAGATCCCAGATATTTTTGTCTGTCCTCAGTCTGTGTTTTAATAAGAACTGGACACAGTTCTTCAGAACTGCAACAAAGTCACCAGTGGTAACTAGACAAGTTTCAATGGCATGAAATTGCAAAAATTCTCAATGCAAAAGTTTTCTCCTGGTCTAAACAAGTATATTTCCCATCTTATGCCTTTGAGTTGTAAAATAATAAGTTTTGAAGGCTACAGTTTTCAAGAGTCTAAGCAATTTTTGGGCTGTTTTCACATGTGATTCTTTTCAAAAACAACCACCTTTTGGAGGACGGGTCTTGCTAGAAGTCAAAGACATTTTGTCCCTGTTCCAAAAGCAGGACTTGGTTTCTGAAGCTGAGAGGTGGCTTTCACCACACCCTCTCTCCTTTCAGCAAATCTTGCAAAGGAAGCCCCTGAGGCATACTCTGGGGTGGAGGTGATGTTTGATTTGAAGTCAATGACTGTTAGTCCTGCTGGACTGGTTGCCTCGTGCTAATCCTCTTTCAGAAACAGAGCCAAGCTTAAGCATGATAGTAGTGTTTGCTTAGCATCAGGAAAGATGGTTGAATGCAGTCTCTTGGGGACTACTGTTCTCTCTCTCTCCTTTTTTTGTTTTGTTTTGGGTTTTTTTTAATATTTTTACATGAGTAATTGCTTCAGCATGGAGGGTATAGGGGGTAATGCTATTTACTGAAAAGAAAATAAGGCATGGGTGTGCCCAAGTGACAAGTGAGCAACAGACTTCTCAAACAGCATTGGAGAGTGTCTTCATTGTAGGCTTGTTTGTCTATGCTCAGATGTGAATGTATGACAGCTGTGTCATGGAAATGTTAATGTTTGTACCTTGGGCTAGAGTTTGACCCTTCTTATTCCTAGTGAAACATGCAATGGATTGTTCAGCTGCAGTTCGAACCCTTAAGGGTTTAAAAAAAAAAAAAACCAACAAAAGCCAAACCCCAAAACAAACACAACAGAAAAACCAACCAAAAAAAACACCAGCAAGCCATAGAGACAAAAAATACCTTTTTGGCTAATGTTAATGTACTAAAAGTTCTTTATATTTGAACGCTGAATATAGCTGGATCTTCTAGCTTTAGCACTTGTACATGTTTAGGCTCGATTTGCCAGTGAACATAATAATAGATTATTTAATTAAGAGTCTTTTAAACTGCAGACTGATTACACCCTGCTTACAAATGTTCCACACTGAAATTAACTTAATTTTTCTCCTTGGTAATTTGGATTTATACTTATCCTTCATCGACAAACTTTTTATCTACTGATAAAATACTGGATCAGGAAGAAAAAATAAATCACCCTTAGTCATTTTGTGTTTAACTGAGTATTTTATGAATGTAATTCTGAATTTTTGCAAACATTATGCTATTGGAAGAATTTGCTAGAAATTGCGACGTACTTTTGCAGCCTTTTTCTTCAATTTGAAGTGTATGTTAACATGCAAAAAATTTGTTCTAAAGAAGTCTTGGCTACCTATCAACTTTAATGGAAAGGATAAAAATAAGACCTTTTTTCATTAAGTCATCTCATACTTTCACGATTGAGCAGGATTTTAGTAATTGTGTTCAATAATTGACTACATCGTGATTAATGTGTAGTTATATTAATGACCATGTTCAGTTAATCAACATTCAAATACATTTATTGCACTTGCACTTAAGTTTTCAGAAAGATTTTGCAAGTCTCTAATCTGTTTTAACTAGCGTCTCTGACTCATAAGAGGAGACACAATCTGAAACAAAGCAGTAGGGAAAGGGCATATGCATGGCAAATAGTAAGTATACATAAAGCTCTAGAAAATGTTGAAAGCAAGTTCTAGTTGCACCACTTTCCATTATTTGTGTTATTCCATCTAGCAACTAACTATTCAGGGCCTGCTCTCGGTAAAGCTCATAATTCAGTATCTAAAATACTTGCAGATTTAGACACTGTATTTGGTTCCTTCCATGCTTGCTTGATAATGTTTTGTTCATTAGCAATTTGAATTGCTAATTTGAAGGCATCCTGGCTTGTATTAGAAATAGTGTGACCAGCAGGAGCAGGGAGGTGATTGTCCCCCTGTACTCAGCACTGCTGAGACCACACGTTGAGTATTGTTTCCAGTTTTGGGCACCTCAATACAAGAGAGATATGGAGGTGCTGGAGTGAATACAGAGGATGCAACGAAGCCAGTGAAGGGCCTGGAGAAGAAATCTCATGAAGAGCAATTGAAGGAGCTGGGACTGTTTAGTTTGAGGAAGAGGAAGCTGAAGGGAGACCTCATCACTCTCTACAACTCCCTGAAAGGACTTTGTAGAGAGGTTGGTGCTGGTCTCTTCTCACAGGTCATTAGCGATAGAACAAGAGGGAAGGGATTCAAGCTGCAACAGGGGAGCTTTAGACTGGACATTAGGAAAAATTTTTTCCCAGCAAGAGCAGTCATCCACTGGAACAGGCTGCCCAGGGAGCTTGTTGAGTCACCATCCCTGGATGTGTTTAAGCGTTGTTTAGATGTGGTGTTGAGGGATGGGGTTTAGGGGTGAACTTTGTAAAGTAGGGTTAATGGTTGGACTCAATGATCCCAAGGGTCTTTTCCCACCTGAATGACACTATGATAGTATGAATAAAAATGGAAATTCCTTAGGTTTATTATAAACTATGTATCATGGCTACCTTCCCAGGTGCAAACTTTTGGTGAGGGACCAAACTGTTAGGAACACAGCGGGTTCCTAGACAACAGAACCAGCCATAATGCTCACTTGTATTCTGTAATAACTAGGGCTTTCATCTCAACAGATTAAGAGATACATGATAAAATGTTTGGAATTGCTCCTTTTGAGCCCTAGTGAAAAGTGTGATCTTTCTTCATATTGAGTATTTGTGTAATAAAGCCCTTTGTGGCAATACAGATCTCCACAGTAGTGGTCTTCAGTAACTTAAAAATATTTTATTTATTTATTTAAGTAAAGATGAGCGGCTCAGGACTGAGCTCAGTTGCAACGGCTGTACTGGCAGTAGTCTGTCTGAAGGAAATAATCCTGTTGGAGGATTGTCATAGCCACTGATACTGGTTCTGATGCTCCTCTTCACCTGAAATTGCCAGGTATGGGTGATGGAAAAGGAGAAACTCTCTTGTCAGCAGCCGTGTCCCAGGCAGAACAGCCACGGAGCTCAGCTGAGAGGAAGCCAGGCAGGCTTTGGAGTGATACCTGCCCACTGGGTAAACCACATTTGTTGGAGTTGGTCTTCACAAGCTGGTTTGCTTTTGCTAGATTGGTAAATTAAAATACAACAGCCTTGTTTCAACTTCTCCAATGAATTCCATTCTCCACTGCACATCATCTGAAAATTAATTTGCTTTTCCTTGAGGCATGTTTTAGTGCACAGATTTGGCTGGTTTGATGCACAACGTATCCCACTTTCTGATATCCTGTGATAGGTATCTCACACATTAGGCCAAACTCCTGCTGAACTAATGACAAAGTTTGGACTTTCATTTGTTGGTGTCCTTTGAACTACTATCAAAGTTTGGGCTTTCATCAACATATCTTAGAACTCTCAGATTTGTGATTTTTTTTTTGAGTAGTGTATAACAAACATGTAATGATTGGTACATGGAGAAAAAGACAAATGATAGAGCTGAGGCACTATGTGAAACACGAGCATAATTGTGTGTGTGTGTGACTTAAGAGTCCCAAAACTATAGATTTGCTAGGTATGGATTGCTAATGATATTGAAAAAATCTAGTTGGAAAATTTTACTCATGGACACATCTTTACAGTATGTGTGTTTTTTCTTGTTGCAGAAAGAAATACAGATTTTCAGGAGATGGAGGATGAAACACATTTAGAGAAATAGCAGCTATTTTTGCCACTAATGTGTAAATGAATCAAAAAATTTTCCTCAAACCATAAATTTTCAGAGTATAAAATTATAGGCTTGAGAAATGTGGTTATGAAATGTAGTAGTCTAGTACAATGCTTTCCTATCACTCTTTGACCTCCTGTATTTCTTCAATAGCTTGATACCACGATACCTGGTACACAGCTCCTGGGGCAGTAAGTGCTGGAGATTAATTTATACCTCGCCTGTCATCTGCACCATACCGCAGGCTGGAAGTGTGAGTCTAGCAAAGAGGAAAACTGATTGGGAATTGGGAGAGCAGGCTTCTGTTCCCATCTTTGTTACTGTGCAGCCAGTTCAAGTCACTGCAGCTCTTATGTCTGTCACTTCAGCTGATGTCTGGCTTGTCTGTCTGTACGCATCAGCCTCCTCAGGGAAAGGGCTGCCTTGTCTTTTAAAAATTCAGAGTATAACAACTTCCTATCTTGTGTGGTCCTATGGCTATACAAATGCTAATAAGAAAGATATTATTTAGCTAGCTGAAAATGTGCAAATAAATCCCTGGGTTAACTGGGTACATCTTCAGGGTTTCTAACTTGTCTCCTTTTACAAGCAGATTCTGATATACTGGGCAAAAGAGAAGAGCTTGTGGCCTTTTGCATAAGCTGGTTGTCTGGTTACCTGTCTTTGAAATGGGAAAATATCCATTCTGCTGGTTTATATGTGAAAGGAATCCCAGAATACTGGTGTGAAAGCAACTTGGCTGGAATAACTGTGACTTAGCAGTTATAAGTCTTGAGTCGGAAGTGTGTGATGGACAACTGCTGAACAGGAAGGTGTATCTCTCACCCTCATTATTTGCCAAGATGAAGCCCAATTGCTAATGACTGGAGGAAAAGAAAAAGGCTTGGAAATTCTGTGGGGAAAAATACTGGAGGGAGGGGCAAGGAGAGAGAAGTTAATAATGAAATATATGTTCTATAAAGGTAAACTATTCCTTTAGGCATAATAAAGCCAAAGGAGTTGATAATTATAGAGGTGGTTATGAAGGTGAAATGCAGAAACGAGTATGAGGGACCAATTAATATTGTCAAAACATGGTAATTGTGTTCATTAACTAGATTAAGTGATCTACATGTGAATCACTTCAGTGACACATGAGAGACTTTAAGCAACTGAACTTTAAATCTGGCTCAGCTGGCTTGTTTTACACAAACTGCTTTGCAAAACATACTTAGAAATGCCATTGCATATGCTCTGCAAACTGGCTTGTAATTGGAGTAATAGGTCTGGATTTGCTTTTTATCTTAAGCTTGCCTATTAAATTAAGCTAAATGCCCAGTTACTTTGTGCCAACGTTTTTAGCAAATCATGTAGGTAAACACAACGGAGCAACGCAACAACATCCCGAATCATAAAACAGCAGCTGAGGCTTCATGTGCTAGGCAAGGAGTGTATTGCAGAGAAACTCTCGATGACATAACTATGTATCATCTAGGCAAACACTCATTCCTCCAGATTTCCTTTGCTTTTAACTCATACTCGGTGAAAAACTAACTTGAGTGACATTGCATCCTCAACAGTTGAGTTAACAAAACCTCAGGAAAATGACAAGATTTTCCTTGATCTCTCTTTCCTCCTGTTCACCTGGCCACAGTGTTGATCTGTTGTGAAGGTACTGTGGCATGGAATCCTTTCCCTCCCAGGCTGCTGTCTCTCAGATGGTTGTAGTGAAACAGCTTGAAGGACAAGATGCACGATGGTTATCACAGACTCCAAGTTTTCTCCCCTGTTACAATGCAGGAGCTGATTTATGCTGCCTCCTTCTTTCATATTATCCAGGTTTCTTGCTGGGTTTTGTCCTTTCTTGTTCATTCCCTTCAGCTGCCTCTCCTCCAGATTGCGTTTCTTGGGCTTGGTTCCGTTCTCTACAGTTTCATTCTCCACACTCTTGTCCCCGTCCATCCCCAATTCATTTAGGCAGGAAAGTTGTCCTTCCCATCAGAACAGACAGCAGCAAAGTCTATGCTTGTTACTACCCTGACTAGTTTAAAAATCCCTCTAATCCAGAATGCCATTTTCTTACCTATACTGTGCACCTCACAGGCAGGGAGCAGGGGGGACTGTTTTTAAAAATCCACACCCTGAAGTCAGTTAGAAATGTAAAAAATAATTCCAAATAGTCAGATGAATGGGTTATTCTATTTCACATGGCAATCACGTGCTGAAGCTCATTAGCTACCACTGCAAGGACAAAGAATTTATAACACCCTGGCTTCAAACCTGCTTCTTTGCTGCATTAGCCTAGCAAAGACCTTTCTAACCAGCTCACATCTGTGGGTGGTACATGTTCTGTGTGTTACAAGACAGCTGGAGCTGTGTGTGCTCTATCTTGCTTGGAAGGGTGGCAAAATCTGAGTGCCTGACCCTCTCTTATCTGATCAGAGTACAATTTTTTTTGAGATCAAGCAGGAAAAGTAGGAGACAGAGAAAATGCACAGAGATGGGATTATAAAAACTTATTACAGTACTGACTTTAAGCTTCCAACCTACTGGTGATTCATAAGTCATCTGGTCACTCCAAAAAGGAAACCTATAGTAGAATTATGGAGAGACCTTACTGTGAGAAAGTGAAGAGCAACTGTGAAAGAAAGGAAAACATAACAAAGCTAAAAGTTTGTAGCTGAAAGCAAATAACTTGCTTCTATGCTAGTGGTAGGAAGAACAGGCACCAGCATTTTCAAAAAGTGATCCACTGTCTCTCTTAATTTCCAAAGTCACTTTTTGTCTCTTCTTAGGATATGTCTATCAAGTAGAGATTCAGTGGAAGGTGTGTGTGGGAATTACTAGGCTACACTGATAATTAAATGCATATACTAATAGCCTGATTACATGCTAAAATCAAAACAAAACAAAACAAAAAATCCCAACACTGTAAGAGATTAAAACAAGGGGATTACGTTAAATTGAAACAGAGATTAAGTATTTTTCCTAAAGGCTTTTAACATGTTTTTCAAAGACCTTCTTATGAGCACAATTTGACTGATGAAACGTATTTATTTCAGAGATAATAGACTAAATAATTACATAATTAAGCCACGTGCAGTGTTAGTAAGCTGATGATAGTATGTTTCAGATATGTAAGAGCTCTTTCTATGAGGCATGGATTTATAATTTTTTTTTGTTGTTTTGTTGTTGGGTTTGTGTTGTGTTGGGTTTGGTTTTTTTTTTTCACAGTAAACTCTATAAAATCCCAAGACTGACTTAGCAGGATTATGTTCCGAGATGACTCTGCAGTGGTTTCACTCAGCTATTAAATGGGAAAGATGATTTGAAACCATTCAGAAACAAAAAAGCACATGGGCTTCAATGTTAGGGGAACTGAGGCACCTAAGAGTGAAATTGTGTAACATTTTCATTATAACAGTACCTAGTAGGCCTTGAGTAGATTAGGCCTCCTTCTGCCAGATGGTGTGTAATCACACAGTAAATATCTTCATCAAAAGCTTATGCTCTAAGGGAAATAAGATATCACTCATTGCCCAAGTTATTCTTCAGACCAGGAATAGAAACTCTATCTCCTTACCCCAATGCTCCACCATAACTTTCCCCCAGAATACCATCTGCAGAGAACTGCTCCCTCCTTGGGGGAGAAGTACTTCTCTCAAATTAGGAGAAGGGGAAAACTCAGAACGTAACTTAAGAACATGTTTAAAGAGGAGGAGAGAAATGTGTTTAAAGAGGAGAGGAGAAACATTTTTAAAGAGGAAGAGAGAAACAGGTTTAAAGAAGGGGAGAGAAAAAGGGAAAAAAACAACGCACAGGACACACACACATTGTTGAGAGTATGTCCTTATTCCATATGACATGTTATTACATAAAGAACTACAAAAAATACTGCTGAGGTGACAAAAACTCAGTATGTGTTTAGTACATGGCAAAGACATAGAAAGAAACTTTCTTTCTTCAAGTGTCTTACCAAGTAGGATCCTAATGCTGAATCTGTGGAGTCCCACCCATTTGAATGAGACTACTCCTGAAATTCAGAGCAGATGCTGATGGGTCAGGGTGGAGCAAGTTGGCAGGAAGGGAAACTTCTTTCATGGAACATCAGTGGGTCTCTGGAACACTTTCAAAACAGAAGGAAGGGGATTTTCATAAAACTTCCCAAATAAAGCTTAGTGGGTAAACAAACTGATATGTGGATGATGTGTAAGGGCCATGGAAGTTATATTTTAGGGATATACACTAATGCCCTGGTAGAGTTAGTACTGTGTGCTCTGAGAAATCCATGGCCAACTCAGTAGTGTTATTCAGCCTGTGAAAGGGCGTGACAATCCGCCCTCCGTGGAAGGTTTTGCTCTGCTGCATTTGCACAAATAATGTATTCAAGTATGCAAACAGCATTTAAAAAAATTACTGACAATTCTGCGTGAAGATATTTGGCTCATGTGCATATAGAGTCCAATTTCGCTTTGAGTTTATGAAGTTTTCTGTTAAGCTTCCAAGTTCATTTAGTAATGGGAGTTTGTATCAAAGAATAACATCTGTGTAGACTCCCTGCACTCTGCGATGCTCATTTCTTTAAACTTTGTGTGCCAGCTCAGGAGTAATAATATCAAGTGACTTCAAAGAACAATTGCTTCCAACAATCCACAATGGCTTGTATTTCAACTCGCTAACCAGCAGGGCTCACCAGACCTGTTATTTTATTTCAAGGCCTGTGCTGCTTTTTTCTGGTATTGAGCTACAGTTCCAGCTCAGTGCAAATGAAACGGGGTGGGGGGAAGCCCTAAGTAAGTGTAGAATTTGGGGGGGTGGGGTGTCTGTGTACATGTTTCTCCAGACATAGGCACACAGACTATTTTTTAAGTAAAGCTGGAAAATGTTTCATGCAAACAGTCAGTAACAAAGCTATAAAGCTTGATGACATGTTTTCCTTCTCTCCGACCCACTTACTTCCCTCCTTCAACTGTATCTTGTCTGAAACTACGAAAATTAGTAGTTTCTTTGGAAAATGACCTGTCACTGTAAATCATCCAGACTCTGATTTGGCTGGCTATGTGCTGCTTTAGAATAAATGGCAATAATTAATTGGTCATTCATTTTGCACGTCAGTGGTGTTCATTACAGTAAATGCATTTGCCTCCCCTCTTCCCTCCCAGTTTAAGGCATCCGAAGATATCCCTACAAAGTGCTTATTCAAACTGGCAAATCTCTTATATGTGTTAAGGACTAGAAATATACCAAATTTGACACGGTCTTTACTCCGATAATATTGCTTGCTAGTAGGTTTCTGAAACAGGGTCGAGGCCAAAAGCTGGATGACTTGACTCATTTTGAGTTTAATATAAGTCAGTGTAATTAATGTCAGTGAAGCTTCAGCCTCAGCCTTAGTCTTCCACCAGAAACCTTCTCTTTAGACTGTGAGTGCGGAAATATTTAGAGTCTGAACTAAGCTTTTTGCCAACATGCAAGTCAGCATAAGACAGTGCCCGCTGCTGAAAGAATCATTTCCACCTTTCCAAGTGCCTTCAATTTCTCATTTTTACCACAGTACCTTGTCACTGGCAGAAGCATTTGTGTGACTGTACATTAAATCACATCAGGGACTCAACTAAAGTAAAGCTCATCAGTTTTTTTTTCTGACCTGGTTCACTCTCTGGTCCCACAAACTCTTGTGCAGGCACTAAAAAAGTTCCATGTAGGGTCAAAAAAGAAAAAAAAAGTGACCGAGGGCAGTAAACAGACAGGACTTGTGTAATAGTGCTTGATAATGCTTGTTTAAAGAGTGCCTGAAACTAAGGCCTGATTCTATGCGGATTATGTCTGCCAGACAAAAGTCCCTTTGATTTCTGTAGGTATTGTGCCTGAGAAAGGCCTGGTGGCCTTGGTCCTTGATTGTTCCTTTGAGATGCAGATACAGTGTTGAATAAATAGGGTAATGTGGTACTGCACGGAGATTTATCTTCAATAGTTCATAATGCTGTTAGTTTATTTAATTCACGGCTATCTGTATCTGCTTGTCTGGTTTTAGGATGAGAGAAAGATTAAACTGGAGTTGACTCTGGAATATAGAAGGCAATTGTATAAAAAAAAAGAAGCAGGTGTTAGTTGGAGCTTTCACCTCTCTCTTTGTGGTGCCCAAAGGTGAAATTCTGTCATGATGTTGGCTGTTTCTGCCGCCGTATCTCTCTTCCATTCTCTTGGAACTGGAAAGGAGATAAAAATCCTGCCCTTGTACTGATGATTCTGAAACAACTCTCCTAACCCTTGGCTATGGACCCCGGCAAAAGCCTTGAGCTAAATTCCCTGCCTAAGCCAAGCATCCTGTGGCTTGTCTCTGTTATCTAAGTGAGGATATACAAGTCCAGAAGGAGATGGGAAGGGACAAGTACCTGGTCCAATGCAGTGATTTCCTCTTGTATACTAATGTCTTAATAATGGGTTGAGAGAGAAAGGGATCTGTGAAAATGTTTGAATTCAGTCTGGAAGAAAACCTGAACCCATTGCAATTGCATTTGTAGCTGTTTAAATAGCAAATATGCCAAATATCACCTGCTTGATAGAGGAACACATTCAAATAGGTGCTTGTAGGAAGTCACTGCAGCCCCCACCAAAACCTTGAGACTACAGTGCCACCTGCAGTGTTCTTACCCGTGTCCTCACAGTAGTGACCAGCAGCTCATCATCTACTGCATCATACTGAGAAACCAAGAGCAAGCACTGCATGGTGCCCTATGAGCGCGTTTTGGTGACCTAGAGCAAAAGTGGTTTTGTCCTGGTTTTGAGGCTTTTCCCAGCTGAAGCCAAGCTGGTAGACTTTGCTTTGCAGCTTGTAATTTCCTGGCTTCCTTCACCTCATGTTTCACAAAATACCTGATGCCTGTATCGGTAGTATAATGATGTACAGCCTGCTACAGCTTATTTGTGTAATCTGCTTGTATTTTTAGTTGCCTGGTGTGACTAATGAGAGAATTTACATAATTTCAGGTTTATTCTTCCACCAGTCACTGGAGAAACTATCAACAGGTCCTTGCATCAACCACCCATTACATCTGCATTGGTCAATATAATATAGGGCAACACCATGACTCCCCCACACCCCCCAACTTACTTTTCAGCTCTACTTGCATATAAATATTTTTTAATGGCAGAGTGGAGTGAAATTCCTCAATCTGGACGTGTGCCAGTGCTTCTAAATGTCACTACACTGTCCCTGCAGTGACTAGATCTGAGGAACACACACTTCATCACTTGTACCCAAGGGAGCTGCTGGTGCTGTCAAAGTGAGGGGACAGTGCTGTCATGGGACAGGCTGGAGAGCTCTGACTTGGGGTATCTTTTCACTTGCTCTGCAGGAGGGTACATGACACCATAAAGATAACACAGTGACATCCCTGACCTGGTAGATATATTTCAGTCACATTCAACTGGGAACACTTATTTAGTCTTAAGAGTTTTATTAGCTCTAAAAATAGGTTCTTAAATATTCTCCAAGGGTGACTACAATATTAAAAACAAGTACATAATCAGTGTTTAAAATAAACCACAGTTTGTTATAACTGAGACCCATTCAGCAGAACAAGTTTGTTTTAACAGAGACCCATTCAGCAGGAGAACATTTATCAGGAATGATAGCATATAGGGAACTGTACAGCCTCAACACCTCCACAGACAGTATTTCTGTGGTTGCTTTCAAACTGACCAGTTGCAGTCTAGTTTTCTGTTGTCCAACAGAATTCCCACCAGCATTAGTATTACTCAAGAGTGTAATATTCCACAAGAGTGGAACCTAGTCTTTGGGTGAGGAAGCTATGAGGTTTTCATCTCAGATAAAGAACTGGTCTATTGGTGTACACTTTTTTTATACTTTCTTATTATTATATGAAAATGTTTTATAAATAGCCTTACATAAATAATAATCTCAGAAGTTTTAAAAAAAGTTCACACTGTCAGTTGGACCCGACTCAACGTTCTCTGGTCTCTGACTGCTTAAACTCCTTCTGCAGTTATTCTGGAATAAAAGAATCCTTAATGTCTCTTACTGTAAAAGCAGATGATATTTTCACTAAGAGTTAAGCTGTAGAGGAAGATGTGGCAGTTAAGTGACATACATGTTACAGCCGATGCTGGGGCTGGTTGGTTTGCTTTTTATTGGGCTAACTGAAAGATTAAGCTGTAGTGCAGGTAGGGCTTGAGTCATGCTTTTATTGCTGTATCTCTTGGCCTGATATGAACTATATTATTAAAGATGGTAGCTCAAGCTGATTCTGTCCTTTATCTACAACCAAGCTCAGCCAAATATAAGCTAGCCTAGTGAAAAAAATGTAGTTGAAGGCTGTGTACATACAGGCACTGCTAATTATTTTCAATGACTGTGATACTAATAGATTTCTTAGTATGCCTTTAACCAAAGCACTCATCTATGCATAAGAAAAAGCACTATGCAGAGCAGAGTTTATACAACATATTAATCTGTATTTTGATTTAGTTTTTCTTTTCTGAAAAAAAAAAGTGACTTATCACCCCTTTTTGTTGCCAAAAGGTACTGCGGTACCTTCCCAAGGCTTGTGCCCTGGGAGATCCCCGTGTCTGTTTCAGTAGTACTGACACCTCTCTTCCTCCGTAGTGTTTACATGATCATCAGCTTTAGTTTCTGTGGCTTTTTAGCCTGTGAAGGAGCCGAGTGTATTTTTAACTGACAACCGGTACAACCCCACCATCTGACTTCGCAGTGCTGAGAACCTATTAAGGGTATAACTGAGCGTGCGTCCAGGCGTTTAACTCGCCAAGTGACTACCTGGAGTAGCCTGTGCTACAGGGGGAGAGCTTGGGAAGCCGGGGGATGAAAAGGCCCAATGAGAAAACCTTCGGAGGGAAGCAGGTGGAGGATTTAAGAAGCGAGCAACCCCAGGCGTGAAAGAAAAACACGCCGCGTGTCTCTTCCTCGGATAAAAGTAGCGGCGAGGCGGCCTGAGACCGCGGATGACTAGTTAGAACAAGTTTAAACTCAAGATCTAAAATTAAAATGTTTCCCCTGCGTGACTGCCTCCTGGTCCGGGAGTTGTCTCGCCCGCCCGCAGTCCTGCACCACCCTCAGCCCGGCGGCCGCCGGGGACACCGCGCTGGGTCCGCGCCGCCCGTACTGTGCCCGGTCCCGCCCCGAGCCAGGCCGGAGGTCT
>JAAGNO010024922.1:0-64993 GCA_033439905.1 Ceryle rudis
TGGGTGGGAAAATGATCAGTAAATTGAAAATGTTTCTTTCTTTTTTTCTTTCTTTCTCCCTCTTTTTTTTTTTTTTTTTTTAAACTATAGAGAAGTTTCCATAGAAAAAATTTCAATTCACTTTTGTATTTCTCCCTGCAGTAGGATCCAGAAGAGATGTGAGCAGAGATTGTTGGGAGGAACTTGCAAAGTTTCTTGTAGAGGTTTACCTTAGGAGACATGGGGTGATAGGATGGGTGACCAAGCTCATTAGCACAGCCTGCGTGTAGGAGGAGACAGGTGAGCATGAAGAAAGAGCAACTGTCTCCTTGGTGTACAGTTTTTGTAGGTGGCTTGTGGCCTGTGATTATGGAATTGTAGCTGTATGAGACAGGAAGGGGAAGGAAAAAAAAAAGGGAGGGGAGCTAGAGCAGTGTTTGAGCCAGACAGTCATGGGAATTGAGACAAAGTTGTCAGGAGCAGGTGAGTGAAAACTTAAAGTTGGGGGGGATGTTATAATTCAAAAGGAATGGTGCTGTGGAGTGAGTTAATGGATCTAAGTGGAGTAGTTAGAGGAGAAAGTGTAGTCTATCACAGGCTAGATTAATCCCTGATGTACTCCTGTTGGTATTGTTGTGCTGGCTTTCCTCCTTTTCAAGCTTCAGTAAAATTCCTTCAAAGATGTAATTGACCATTCCAGTCTTTGTTTTACCAGATTCCACTGAATCATCATGTTTTACCAGATGCTACTTGGAGTCTCTGCCCTGGATTACATCACTGGTGTCAAGGCAGCACATTGGGCTACTGGGAGAGTAGGTTTCCTTGTAAATAAATTGTCATACTTCTGAATTTTGCTTAATGAACTTATGGTTGTAGCTGTTAAATTTGCAAGTATATTCAGTGCTAAATAGCTGAACAGCAAAAGTCCATTTATATATATGTAGGAAGCTGGCAAACTCTTCCCCCTCATTTACTAGCTTAAACACTTGAGTCATGTTCTTTTTCCATCTTTGTCACCAACTTTCTGATATCAGACATTTCATGTAGGACATGCTCCATTTTCACAGTTGAAAATGTGGGTGATGCTATTTCCTATGCTTAGAACAATGTGAAGCTTTCCTCACAAATTATAATTTACTTTGAAATTCTTCAGTACCAAGTGCTATTAAGAAATACGTGATGTTACTGGATGCTGCTATGTAGCCAGCCCTTACTGAGCCAACATATATATAATCTGATTCTAGTAATAATGTTTAAATATTGCAAAACTATATCAGTATAAATGGCCTTCAGTAAGGGAAAAAAAAAACAAAACAGATGAAGTACTGGGAGAGGTATGTATCACAGGGATCTCACTGCCTATCAAGTGAGACGTGTATTTATTTCTGTAGGAAACGACAAATCCTTTGTCAACAGAACTGGCAGGTCATCCTTGACTTTTGAGTCCATAGAATGGCCTTATTCATTTTAAATTTACGTTATATTATGGTGTGTGAGTATTATGGTGTGTGAGTTCAGCGTTAAACCTGAACATTCTCACCACATGGAAAACATTTCAGTGGAGTTGAAAGTATTATTTTGTAAATGCATTTATTAACTGTGCAAACCGGAACAATGGAGCATGTCAGGCTTTGGCGTGAATGCACCATGTCCCACAGATTTGTTGGTGATGGTTTAATTGTAGCTAAAAAAGAGGTACAGCAATTTCAGTGAAGAAAACTATATCATAAAGGTACCTTTTTTCCTCACATACTACTGTATCTTGAACAATGGATGTTTTGCCAGCTGAATTTTTTGAACTTGATTTTCTAATTGAGATGTCAAAATATTACTGTATTTGATTGTAGAGTTCATAATTGGAATTTTCTTCATTTGTGTGTTTAATTGTAGTGATGCTAATGGAGCTACTTAACTTCATAAATCATGTTTGTGAGCATCAATGTGATTTTTTTTTTTTTTTTAATTTGTTGTTTTACACCTGAAATAGAAACAGATTCCCAGGTTTTTCATGGGAATCTTGCTAAGGACACCTATCATCATTTTATTTGGTTGCTCCATATGCTACATGTTGAAAGGAAACATCATTAGGCTAAGAGGCCCGAAGAAGAGTAGACTGAGAGGGGATCTTATTAATGTTTACAAATATCTGAAGGGTGGGTGTCAAATAGAAGGGACCACTCTCTTTTCAGTGGTGTCCTGTGATAGGACAAGGGGTTCTGGTAACAAGGTGAAACACAGGATGTTCCACCTCAACATGAGGAAAAACTTATTCACTGTGAGAGTGACAGAGCCTGGAACAGGCTGGCTTGTTGTGGTTGTGGAGTCTCCTCTAGAGACATTCAAGACCTGCGTGGATCTGTTTCTGCGTGGCATGCCCTGGGTGTTCTTGCAGTGGCAGGGGTGTTGGACTCGATCTCTAGAGGTCCCTTCCAACTCCTACCATTCTGTGATTCTATGAAAACCTTCTATTTAAGACCGAGCAGGCACAATGAGTGAAGGTGAGTGAAGTGCCTAAATGATGGTAATTCTGAACAAAATGCATGTGTGAAGATTCTGCTTGAACATAGTGTAATGTTTTTACCTTTTCATCAACTGCTTCTTGAGTATCACTTGCTCTGAGAATGTTGGGAGTATTTTTCAGTACCTCAGACCAAGGAAGTCAGTTTGCAGACCTTGCATGTAATCTGTGTTTCACATAATTTCTCTTTAGAGAATCTGTAATGAATGATAAATTTCCAAATGTATCTGTCATGGATTCATGCTTCTATTGTATTAAAATATTTTGCCCGGGATTATTTCAGAATATTAACATAACAAAACCTTGAAGCCAGATGACATGAGTTTATCTGTTTCTTTTCAGTGCAAGCACACAGATATGCACACACAGGTATAACACTCCACCCTCCCCACCCCATTTTGCCAATGATGATCTACGGTGGTCTTTGTCCACACTGTGTCAGTACATACACTACATCACTCTAAATATGACATATCACATAGTGAGTGTTAATCCAAATAAAAGATGAGTATAAAAGGAAGAGTTGATTATTTATGGAACAAAGCAATCTGAGGAAACCCTCTTGAGGACAGCATAAACATTGGAGCAGTTTCCATTTATGACGGTTTGTGAAGCTCAGTAAAATCAATTGATGTCTTGGACAGGGAGGAGCATGTTGGTGCTTGTCAACCAGTGTACTGACTGCAAGGCAAGCTCAGAAAACATTTCTGCTTTTCAGAACTCTCTTTTGTCTTACTCCCACACTTTGTAAAAGGTAGATCTTTAACACAGACAGCAAACGTGGACCAAAAGAGTCAGTGGTGCTGGTGTACGAGTACTCTAATGTTGAAAGATGATTTTTTTCTGGACATGGATGTGCTTGACATGCCAGCCTGAGCTTCGTGCAGAGGGGCTGCTTTGCCTGTGCAGGTTGGCCCACAGCCTCTTAGAAGGCACTTGATAATTCCAGTGTGATATCTTCTTTGACTAAGCAGTTTGGTTTTGTTTTATTTAAAAACAAATGATGTAACTTTCTTTGTTGAACTACTTGTTTGCCTACTATTTCAGAAGGCCTTTCATTTGACATCTCCCTGTCTAAATCACAAGAGACTGATATGCGGTATATGAAAGTCCTTTAGCCAAGATAAAGCTGGTCAGAGAATGAGTTTGATGAGAAGATGTGCAGTAAAAATGTGGATTTCTTTGGTGGTAACAATCTAGATGCCTGACAGAGGCTGAAATTGCAGGTTTGGTCTGTTTTTTTGTGGATACTCAGCTGGAGCTTCTGTCAGGGCAGCTCAATAATGCTTAATGTGATGTTTGTTTTGTAATCTGGAGTCTAGACACTAGTTTGTCCCACTGGTCAGTAGCAGCTGTCATAAGTGAAACATCCCCATGGTGAATTACGGTGACCAATTTCCTAAGGTTAATGGAGTTAGTGCCTAAACTGAGAGATACTTACAGAAGGCAACTTGGGATACTTAACTTCTTTCTTCGGTTGTTTAAGCTGGCATGTTCTCTTAATGTACACGTCTTAAAATTCAGTCATGTCACTGCTCTTCTCTGAGAAGAAGAAAATAGCATGATTCCTAAAAAATAGTGCTTCTAGTCAAAGGTAGAACAGGGTTTAACTAGGCTGTGACTTCATAGTGAAACCTGGGTAGCAAGCTGATGAAAAAGACTTTGAGCTAGCATGCATATTCACAAAGAGAGGAGTAGGAAACTGACACTGAAGTCCTGAATATGAGATTAGGACTTTTTTCCTTTAAGCTCCGTTTAAACATTGTGCCTCAGTGTGTCACTGAGTGCTGTAAGGAGCAGATTCATTGTTAAAATCCTAGACTAATGGAGATGTTACTAGATTTGCTGTTAAGCTTTTTGTCATTTACTGTATTGGTTTTCTCATTTAGAAGAAGCCAGCTGTCAGCAAATCTCCTACTGTACATTTTGCTGTTTATTGAATTGAAACATAATTTGCTTCCTGTTTTTTTCCCCTTTGTTTTGCTACCTGAGATTAGAATCTTCCATTTTATCTTCAGAAGAACATTCTTCTCTCTTTAGTTTAGTCTTTCAGTTTAGATCTTTTTTCATACGTGAACATCCGTAGTATGGAACTGTATGCTTTCTAAAGTAATCTTATCCCTCACAAAAGCTAAATTAGCAGATTTCACCCTCTAGTCTTATACTTCATCTTGTCCATGTCTCTCTTGCTCATCCACCATACCAAGAAGAACTACCTGTAACAAATTCATTTCTAAGCACATGTTAACATAGGAAACCATTTTTTTCTTTTTCCTTTCTTTTTTTTTTTTTTACTCTGTGAAAGCTGGGAATGGCTGTGTCTATAAGTCTGTCTCCCTTACAGTGGCTGCAAATAAATGCTAGAGTGAAATGCTTGAGCTTATAGACAATGTGCTCACCTTACCTAATGACAAAGTACTTCCTTCAAGGTATTTTTATCTTAGCAGGAGCCTGTTGTTGTTACTGCAGTTGATGGCAAGAATGTTGATAGAGTTGTATGGAAAAATAGACAACATGAACACATACAGCATGGGACTATGGGTAACATTGATATGGACTACTCCATCTTTCAATTTCAACATTTTTCAATTTTGATTCTTTTTATAATATAGAAAAATTTAGGAAGGCTCTAATATAGTTTATATCAAAAGGTTACTTCTGAGAACCTGGATAAACATTGCTAGAATCTTTATTTCCGCTTCCAAGTGTTTTAACAAAGGATCGTGGGGTTGTCTTATAACTGTGAGTTCAACTACGGGAATTTACATTTTCCTTTTTGCAGGATAGTTCCTCTTAAAATCATACTCTGAACAATGGCTTATTTTCTTGTGCCAGTACTTAATTCCAAATACCGTGGCTTGGCAGCAGACAGGTTTCAGATTTCAACCACATGTATTTCAAAAAATCAAAAGATCCTTATTTGGCACTCCACTCACATATCTTAAAAAGCTGTGTTTGTGAGTCAGATTTAAAAATAATTGAAACCAGGGGTGCAAAACCTGAACTTTTCTTCCAGGATGTTTTGACTTCAATTGATTCCAAAAGCATTGAAGGGAACAGACTGGAAACCATGTGTAGCATGTGGCGTTGACAATACGTGTAGAAACCTGACTTCATGGAGCATAAATACTTGATAATACAGTGCCCCTTCTAAAAATGTACCTATTTATCTTTTATACTGTGTATATATTTGTTTTAAATATATAAATGCATGCTTTTGTGGCAAAACACCATGCAGACTTCATTTGGTAAATATAACGATCACTTTGATGACGAAATGAATTAAAAAATTGGCAAAATTGGTAGCTCTATCTGCATGTGCAGTAATTTAAGACTGGAAGTGTAGGCTATGTGGAACTAAAACTGGTGAGGGAATTAAAATGGTGTCATACATTAAGTCAGAATGACAAAGGTTAATATCCTTATTTTTCCAGAATGGAAATGGGTCTTCAATAGCCAGATTCATAGATCTGAAAGTAAATTATTACTGCTTGTGCCAGGAGTCACAACATACAGAGGATGTCTCTCTGTTATATTACACTATGTTTTAGAAATATTGGGGGGGGGGGGGAGAGATACAAACTCAGTAGTTGGTCTCCAGGAGCCCGTACTGCAGAAACTTGTCCTTATTCCCAAGGAATTTTTTTATTTTTGTCTGAAAAAAATGATGTGAAAAGATGAGTCTTGACCTTCTGGAAGTAAATATCCACCAAGGGAATGACTTAAACCAGAGGTGTTAGTGGAAAAAACCATTCGGTTTGCTTCTGTTCATTATTTATAGATGAGGCAAAATGTCAACTGTGAGAAAGTTATCTCAGAAATTATCAGGCAAAGCACAAATTCATAGTCTATTATGAAATATCCTATAGAATAATACCATGAAAAACACAAATTAAACCTGACACATACCAAGAACTGTTTTTCCATCTTTTCCTGATAAAAATTCTTGTATGGCTGATCATTGCCCTTACAAGTGTTACCCTGTCCTGGCTGTTTGGTACTTCCATGGGGCAGAGGAATGTAGAGAGCAGCAAAGAGTCCTAAGTGAAAGAGGTGAATTACAGTGCTGGGTCAGATGCCCTACATGACACATATGTAATGTTATATCCACACCACAAAACAAATGAGGAAGAACAACTGGTGAAGTCTGAAGAGGCAAAGCAGCAGCACAGTTATCCACTACAACTAATGGGATTCTTTGGTCACACACATTTTAGAAAAACACTAGAAACGCAAACCAAAGATGGAAAAAATCCAGCTAATTTCTACACACTCACCTTCCATAGCAAAAGTAAAGAAAATAAAAGACTCTTTACCAGGTGGCACACTGAGGTTTGATCTAATGCCAACCTTGGGCCTTCCATGAATTCTTGTCAATGTTCTTTTATGTTTGCTAAGGGTTCCACTTGCAGAGAAAACTACTGTGAAATATTATAATTCCAGCCACGTATCATTGGAACGAAATCACAATGGACAAGTAAAGGGAAACAAATCCATTGTAGTTTGAAGTCGGTTCTGCATATAATAATTTTTTTTTTTTCAATCTTGGAGTTTTCTTGGCAGCCTGATTATAGGTATACATACAGGCATAAATTAGTTGCTATGAATAATGGTGAATATTTTGTCAAATCCTGATAGATTCTTTCCCAAGAATTTTGATATAGATTCAGTTTGAGTTGAGGACTGTCTTATTTGAATGAAATCAAATTTGAATTAATTCAGATAAGTTGAATGAATATTTTCCTTTTCTTTGCTTCATATCCTAACTTAATTTCCAATGTGGTGTTTGTTCTGTTAGTTTTTTTTGTTATCCTTTGGCACATGTCTTAATTCAGTTAAGGAGGTTATGACCTTTTTTACATCTTGGTTTAATAACTCAGTAGGAGCTGTATTTCAGAGAGAGGGAAAACTTCACAGTGCATGAGGAGATAGATTAAAACAACAACAACAAAAAAGTCCCCAAATCAAAATCCATCTTATTCTCCAGACAGGCAGAGGGACAAATCTTCCTCTGTTTTTTCTCCTTCCCCCTCCCCACCCTTAAGAATGTGCATAAATAATATTAAAACTAAAACACCAAGGAAAAAAAAAAAATCAGAAGATATCAAGCTCGCCAGGCCTGAGGCTGTACCACTTGATATTGTTGTATAAACATCTGCTTAGTTTTATGGTGTCTGACATCGTGTAAAAGACAGGGTGATTTCACTGTAAGCATGAAATACATTTCATTTCCAAATTCAGTATTGATGCTGTAGTTTCTGAAATAAAGTTTGCTTCTACTTTTCATTATCTGCATGTTTCTCACGTGTGTTTTCTCCTGTACCATTACCAGCTATAATATCTTAGACAAAGTGAGGTCCTTGATTTCAAGATTGATACAGAGTATATAGTAGATCCTAAGTGACCTGAAGCACCATTGAAGTTGGCTGTGCTTTGAGCTGGGAGTTGGACTAATGATGTCCATTGGCCCTTCCATCTTAAATTACTCTGGTTCCAAGAGTGAGCCTGTTGGTTAACCTGTGTGTATTCAGGCTCAGTTTCCTAGTTCATGTAGAAGTAAAACTGTGCTTGGCATCACTCTTGGAGCTTTTTTTTTTTACTTGAAAAAGAGAGAATGCCTGCTTTAGAGGGAGTAATTAATTCAATTAGTAGTTGAATTAAGATAGAGTAATTGATTCAATTATTTCTTCCAGACATCACATGAAGACAGTGGACATAGCCAGCTCACAAAAGCATGGTATTTAAAGAGACAGCCTTGAAAGATATTGGAGTTGAAGTGGAACAGAAAAAGGAATACAGAATGGTTCCCTTTTGAGTTTCTTTATAACACTTCCAATTTGGAAAGAAAAAAAACAAACAAAAATTTTTTTTAATGGAATATTCAGTGTTAGCACAGATGTCAGAAGTTTTCACTGCTGTCTTGGCATGGATATAATAATTTAAAAATTACTGTTAGCTAGAACTCAGCATGTCTATATACACACACAGAAACATACCGATGCATGTGCATATTACATAGAATAATCTGTAAAAATTAATACCATGATATAGACCTCACTATTTCTGAATTCGCCTTGGTGTTTGTAAATTAAATGCAAATGATACAGCCTTCTGATCTGGGAAGAAAATAGGGGAGCAGTAATTGTGGGAATCCATGTAAACACACAGAAATGCATTACAGTAGCCTTGGTGTGCCTGAAACAAGTGAGATTGAAACTGTGGAAGTGTTATACAATCAGGGTTTTTTGGTTTTGTTTGGTTTGGTTTTTTTTACAGAGGCAGGGACTAGAAAAATGATTAACAAGTTAGACCTCAGCCTTTGTTGTATTTTTATACCTTCAGAGCATGTGAAAGGAATATCCTAAAATATTTTTTGGTGTTAAGGAAGCATCTGTGTGGAGCTCTCCAAGGTTCTCTGTATTAGATGGCTTATTCTCTGAGCAGTCTCTGGGGCCTCAGTGAAAACCAGAAACAAACCAACCTTGTTCCCCTCCCTAAAAGATGAACGAAACCCCCCCAAAGAATGACTAAATGAATCAGTGTTACATGGTATATGTGTGTTACACTCAAACCTTGTATGACTAAAAAGCCAGGAATATAGGTGTTAAGATATTCTTGGCAGTAATATGGCTAAAACTATTATGCACATATTCCCTTGTATCTACCTTTTTCTCTGCTGTTACCTTCAGCCTTCCATTGCCCGTCTAAAGTCTTCCTTAAGCAGTCGTTGGGGAAGGATGGGAGGGATTGCAGCCAAGTCATCAATATTCCAAGTTCTTGACTAGAAAAAATGATATGAACGACAGAGTCTCTTTTTTCCTTACTCATTTTGCATGGTTTCTAGCATACTTTGACACCTTGCATTTTCTTTATTGCTTGCAATTCCATGTTTCTTTAGATTTTACTGTGAAAGGTGTGTTTTTAATGTGTTAAACTTAAATAAAAAATGTCTTCATTAACCCCTAAAGACAGTTTTTCCTGGGTCTGCATTTCTTAGAGTGTGGTTGAGTTGTTTAATTGGACACCAGCAAGTTATCTACAGTATCCAGTATCAGCCCATGGCTCCTTCTGATTGTTGTCTCCTGCTGGTATTCCTCTATACTGCACACTGTGTGTGTGTGTGTGTGTGTGTGTGTGTGTCTATATGTATTTTCAAACATGTGTAGGCATATATATGTAAAGACAAAATGTATATAAGTATATGTAAAACCCTGTTTATGCACAACGTATATATTGTGTGTATACGTATGGATAAAATTATTTATATCATACAAAAATTAGTTATAGGTAACTCACTAATATATTTCTTGGAATAAAAGCACAGGAGATAGTCATTTAGATGTAGTTGCTTCAGTGAATTACAGCCTAGCCAAGAATTAAACTCCTCTTTGCTTTACAAAAAGACTTCTCCAGTTTATTCTCGTCAAAGTGTATGTGAAGCCACGTTTCTGAATACTGAATATGTAGGTAGGTTTCAGTAACTTTCACAAGCAATTAACTCTTCATCCTTCTTGTAGATAAGATATGTCAAGTGTGTGGGATAGAAATGCACTTCTTATATTTTGGTACCCTTCTGGTTGCTGAAAAATAAATATCAATCTCTTCTTTTTTTTTTTTTTTTTTCTTATTATGTAAGTGTGGAACAATTAGCACTCTAGAGAAAAAGATAGCTATACAACATTTGTGATATAGCAAGTAATTTGGAAGCTCTTGCATGTTTATTTCACCTTCCACTTTAGGAAAGAGGTTTCTACTAAACAAAGCAATTGGTTGATAATACTTCCTTGTAGCTTTCTGCACCATGGAGTGGAACCTAATCACAGCAGAATTATTTTTTTTTTTATTGTAAATCTGGTGAAAATGGATTCTGTAATTGTAAACACATTCTTGATGTAGCATCTGGCTTGTTGCTCTGACTATATAAAGCATCAGTACTTGTTCTTCTTATTTCTTGAGAAGACTATTTACTATGTGAGAACAAAGCCTAACAAGTGTAAGTCTTCAGGGTCAGTCGAAGTCAATTGTAGCCTGACAAGCACAACTTTTAAGTCTCCTTTGTCCCGGTCCAGTCTGTTTTATGGGCAGCTTTATGAATCCTACCTTGAGTTGAGCTGTAGTGTAAACATGTATGAGTGAGCTAGCCAAGAACTGCTTAATGCAAGTACTTGTTCTAACACTCATCTTCTGAATTTCTTCTGACTCCCTTACACTTCCATGAAACTCTTTATCCTATCAGTACTTGATTCTGCCTCTGAATTTATTAAATGACTACTCCAGCAGTAAAATGGAACCCACAAAGACTGTACAATGAAAATTATTTATTGCTATCAGTTGAAAATTAGCCCACCCATGGATATGTAGAGGATGATAAAAATTATTTCTTCACTCTATTGTTGAAAAGTCTGGCAGGACTAAACAGGGAGTTGTCAAAAATAATTACAGAAACAATCTTAGGCAAGGCACTACGGTCCCAAACTTGCTGTCTGCTCCACAGCCTGCTTGGGAAATGCTGTGGAGTTTGCTAACTGCCTGTTGTGCTCTCATTTCACTGACCTTTTGCAGCTGGCTGTATCCACATTTTTTTTGTGTAGAAAATTCAGTGACAGTGCTAGCTCAGTGCATTTCTGTGCTACCTTTGTTTTGCAGCACCCAGCTTCCTCAGCTTTGGAAGCAGAATGCTGGAACTGTTTTGTGAGCTGCATAAAAGAAATGCTCCCATTTTACAATATTCCTACAATTATTTTTTTTTTCCCCTTGTACTTGGAATACAGTTACATCAATCTCACTGACATTTGTTGTCCTACAACTATGGGGACAAAAAAAAAAAGAAAAAAAAAAATCACAGCAGGGAAGAGAAGAGGAGGAGGAGGTTTTGTGGCAAGAAAGAGCTGGGGTGTATGGTTGGGCTGGGAATACTTACGTATGTAATAATGCTTAGTGTACCTGAAGATACAGCTGTGCTCTGGGACCAATTAGCTATTACATTGGACATAGAAATGCAGAATGGCTCTAGTATAGGCAAATCTAGGAGTTAATTGGGTGACTGCAGACTTCTTTAGTTTGCTATCTTTATCTGGTCCTCTGAAAACCAGTTGAGTTGTCTCTGAAAACCACTGTGCTGCACCCAGTAAACATAGCTTTCTTTCCATCCATTTCCTTTAATAGCAATTTTTCAGCAGTTACCTTTTTTTTCCTAACTTGTATCAAAAGAAAGGCTTCTGCTTCATAATCTATCTGGTAAAATCTTCCCAAACATCTGCAAAGGAAAAGTATTCGTATATGTTGTGCTTTATAACAGAATGACTTAATGAGCTGAAGCTTCTCTGTGTTAGGGTGGTATCACTGAGTTTCCTTCAGTAGTATTAAACTGACTGGGATGACACAAAGTGGGAGGATACAAAACAGCGGCCACAACAGGATGATCTGGAACTGGCTTCTTTGTATTTCTGCATTGCTTCAGTAACTGAAAGAGAGATCCCCATCTCAGCTAAAAGAGAAGAGTAAGTGTGGAGAGGATTATATTACATAAGACTTTGCACTGCACACAGAAATAGATGCTCTGGACACAAACTATAACATATTTCTCTGTTGTAGTAAGACTTTCTTCAGGGACATCTTGCACCTACCTGCCACATCTCACCAGATACTGAAACAATAACCTACTCTCTCTGTAAGAGGCATATATGCGCAATAAAGTTTGTTGTTCTAACCTTCTAGAAGTCCAGCTGATAGATTTGTCTCTGGGAGAAGGCACAGGGTCCTAACGTATTCTTCTACACAGTAACCTGCAGAGCAGCTGAAGAACCAAGACAGTGCTTAGAAATTAAGCTCAACCCCACCAAACATTATAAGGAAGAGACTGTTGAATAGCTGTCACTGTAAAAAAGTTTAATAACCATAAATAATCCAGAGAGTCCCCATTATGTTTGGTATTCAAAATACAGTAAACTAATCAATTCCTGGTATTGATTGATCCATACTTTGGCCAATACTTTAACTTTTTAGCGTGCTGTAATCTGTCTGTTTTCATTCTGGAGAAACTATATGAATTAGTGCCTGGTTTAGTTCAGTAGCTTTATTCCTAGTGAAGGCACCCCTGCATGGTTCTGTGTTGTCTTCTGAGTAACAACATGAGGTAAACAAATTTTAATGTGTGACTTTGGGATTTGATTTTTTATTTGGACTTGTTAATTTACTGAGTTTTTAACTATATTGAGTCAAATGCATTGTAAAAAACAACTTTCTTTTCTTTTTGTGACATGGCTGCCTACAATAACATTTTTATTTACTAGTATTATTTGTCTTAGAAATGAGCAGATGATTTTGAAATGTCTTATAGCAGTCAAATGAGGAAGAGATTTTTTCGTGTGTTATAATGCTTATGAGAGCTGACAACTTTAGCATATTTTAGGTTATAAATTACAATTTAGAATGCATTGCTATATACCATATAAAACGCATATGTAATGAGCAGAAGCAATATTACAGTTTTATTCACACTTCATCAGGCTGTTTCCTCTACCGCTGTCTGTATTTGAAAGACCACTTAAAATACAAGGTAAGAAAAAGCTGTTGGCCACATCCACTGAAGTATTAGTTAAGGAGAATACTTTCCTACTGGGAATTAGATTAATTTTATCCAGTTGCCTGAATGGCTGTTAGAGTTGTTCTTCACTTGTGTGGTACTTGCACTGAGCATTTTATAGACTGTGTAAAAGCAATGGCCCAGTCCTTAGGAGCAAAAGATGTTGTTTCAGACAGGAGTCAATGAATGAGAGGAAAAGCGTATGGGCCTAAGTGTGGGGGGCAGGAAAGAGCATGGAAAGGAAGGGTCAGGGTTACAATAATAATGATGTTCAGGTTCAGTTAGGTGTACATTTTATTGCTGCTTTATTTAAATGTAACACTACCCCATTTTTTTCCTGACCAGCCTCTCCATTACTCCATTGATTTCTGTAATAAATATAAAGTGAAGAAGGGATTTGATTAGTGGGGATTAGTATTTGAAGCTGGTGGAAGAAACAATTTACTTTTGGCAACCTGCAATTTCAGATAGAGCAGGGAGGCAATGCAGGACTGGCAGAAACTCTGAAATATATTGTATTTATTGTCTGAGGAGTGATACCAAGGGGGATTTAAAGCCATAGTAATAGGCAACAGTGAAATAGTGCATGAAGGACAACATTTACATTGTGAGCAACAAGATATATCTAAGTTTGGGGTTTTTTTGGTTTGTGTTTTCTTTTTCTTTTTGGATACAAAATTTAAAAAAGCTGAAGAGGCCCATGTTTCAGAGTGGTGTTAAATTTACTCTGTTTGAAACATCTCTTCACTCCATTTGTAATGCATTAGGTTGGACCCTGGAAAAAGTGAGGAAACCAAGCCCGTTAGTTATTACAGTAATTTAGGCTCACTTGTTCATAAAAATCCTGGGAAGAAGGCACAGAGGAGGAGGTCAGAGGACTGCTCAAATGAGAGCTTGGCCAAGCTGTGCTGTAGGAGTAACACTCACTTCTTTATGATAGATGAGCGGAATGTTGCTTCTATGTAATTTAAGGTTGCTTGGAACTTCCTTTTGTAATAAACTGATTTCAGATTCACATATTGCCAGTTTATAGTAGCTCCCTCTAGTGTCACACATGCTTTGCATACAGCATTAAAGGGCTTTTCTCTTTGGTTATTAGATTTAAGGGAAAAAAAGAAAAAAAAAAAAGTGATAAACTTAATTAAAGAACCCACTCCATACTCAGCAAGTAATAGTTTGTTGATCTTGCCAAAAATTCAGAGATACTTTTTAGGTGGCTTTTGAGATGAATGAAACTTTTGTTGTTCTGTTTTAAAAATGTGAGGTTAGGCACATAATTTTAGTTTTTAGAGACCATTATACCTTTGTATAATTTTTTGGTGGTTTTTTTGTTTGTTTGTTTTTTAGAGACCGTTATACCTTTGTATTCCATCTCACCTCCTTGTCATAAGAAGCATAAATCTTTAAGTTCTGCAAATGCGTTCAGTTCCGCCCCCCACCATCAGTATGAGGGAAACAGCCCTCTGTATAAAGGTATTGATGTAGTGTCTTAATGCATTTTGCAAAGTCTCCCCCTCTCTTGTTGAATTAAACTGCTGCCACATTGAACTCTTATTTTTGACTTTTTTCTTTTAAAATTTAAATTTTAAAATTTAAAAAACCTTTTCCATTGTCAACTGTCTGTTGGTTTTGAAATGCTCAGAGAAGGTTACCCCCCACCTTCCGACAGTCGTAATTATTTTCCTCTAATCAGCAGTAGCACAGCACAATTTCTTTCAGACTCAAAAAATAAAATTGCGATGCATGAGAAGAGAAAGAGCACTTGGCTGAATACATAAAATGGTTAAACTGTAATTGAAATAGGTCTGGATCTGGTGATCACCTAGAGCCTCCAGCCAGCTGGTGATTGTGTTTCCCTATCTGGTTTTGAAGTGTTAGCTGAGTTTCCAAATATACTTCAGGGATGGTCTGTGCTTACTGACTATGCTGCTAACCAAACTTATCCTTTATTTTTATTCCGTGTAATTGACATGCCTTATTTATCTTAGAGTAATGAAGTCTTGCTCTGAATATCATTTTAGCAGTTTCTTCGTGGGGTTTTCTATCTCCTTCATTATCACAATATTTCTATTCCTGTTTTTGTCTCCCTCTGAGATAATATGATGATGTTATCTCCTCTGGGGAAAGGAGGCCTGAAGATTTTAGTGCCTGAAGTGGCTGACGTTAGGTGCCTCATTAGTTGCCTATCAACTGATGTCTCAGCGCTTACTGTTTTATAGCACCTCCTTCTTTTGTTCGGAGCCCAGCTCCTTTTAATACCTGTTGCAGTTATTAACATGGTGCTCCAGCAAATCAGACTTCTCAATGTGAGCACTTGAAAAGCAAGAAAAATCTAATAATGGGCCATCTAAGAAAAACTTAATTTAAATGGTAGCCCCATGTCACACATCATTTCTGTTTGTCAAATAGAATTTTAAAAAAATTGTGATGGTGTTACTTATTTTCTCTTTCTCTCTGTTTTTTTTGACATTTAAAGTATCATATAACAGCAGTACTTTTGATCACAGATGTCATGAGTGAACCTCACAGGAGGCATAAAAGCCTTTATATCTAAATATTTCAGCCTTCCAATCATTTCTAAACTAAGGCTTTCCTGTAGAAATATCTTGAGAGGTGCCTAGATGGTATATTAAGTGTTTTGTGTTTTTTTTCAGATTTTACAGTGAGCTGTCCTTAACCTTAAAAAATTAGGGTATTTTAAAGAATACATCTTTAGTCTTTGTGTCTGATTTATATTTGCATTTGTGCGGGCCTGAAAACTGCTTGCACTTACAAGGCATATTGCATGACATCCAATATTAATATGTGCATGTACAGGCTGTTTAAATTAAATCAGGATAGTTGTTCATACCTCTAGGCAGGACACAATATAAACAACTTAAAATTGTATGGGATGAAAATCTCTGTTTTGTTCTGGCAAAAAAAAAGAGATCATCTTGGGGATGGACCATCATCTTGCTGATTAGTAGATGGCCATGTGTCGACTTCGTTGACACATTTCAGAGAATGGGTGGTTTAATGAAGGACGGAATTGGAGAATAATTCATTCTGTGCCATGAGGTTAACCACAAGCCTCTCAGAAATCACAGTGCTTGCTGCTACAGCAGATGTGCTGGAACTCTGTGCTGTGACTGGAGGCTTTTCAGCAGTCTGTTTCCCCCACCCTTCTCTTATTGTAAAGCACGCACCCTTCCAGCTGCCAAAACTTTTAATAAAAAATAGATTTGCATTTGCAGTTTCCAGAATCTTTATCAACCTTCCAGCCAAAGTCAGAGTAATAAACCCAGAAAACATCTAAGGGTGTGCTTTGCAGATGACTGAGTTTTGCACTCAGGGTGTCTTACAGGCAGTGACTCCCACCATTATTTTTACATGATGTGCTGTGGGGGACTCCTGAAAACCTCTTCCCTTCTAGTTGAAGAAAACAATTGGGCTCTTTTTTTTTTTTTTTTTTTTTTGTCTTTGAAGTAATTTCTCTGTAGAGAATTAGTTTTATTTTTCTGGAAAAAAGGTACCTTGTCATTAAGTTCTGGATGAATACTTAAACTCTTTATTTATAGATTTCAAAATTTCTATTAGATTTTGGGAAGTAGTTAAAAAAAAAAAAAAAATCCATAAAAGAAATCCTTTCAGAAGACTGTCCTTGTGAGAAATTTGTTCAAATGTTCAAGAAAAATCTATTTTTATTTCTTTGCACACAAGACAAGGTAGATATTTCATTCAACCATTAAGCATATTATGCTTAATAAGAGGTTGTGTAAGGAATAAAATACACCCCAAACCCAAAATGCATCGAGTTAGCATACATTGAAGTTTATTCTGATTTACTTGATAAAATATAAACTCTGTGAAAATTGCGAAGTTGTGGTGTGGGGACAAACTAACTTAAAAATGCTTGTTATTGCCCTTCATCTGGGGCTTAAAATATTCTCACTTGAAATGTTGCAATTGCAATCAGCTTTATCACCTGTCAGTTTACACTACTCTGCCTCACTTTTCACTGAAACTCAGAGGTCCATTACCACCCCAGAGAGGACGTGGATAACATGCAGCTGAAGGTGGTAGTAAGGAGCTGGAAGTAAAGAATTTGTAAAGCCAGAGCCCCAGGTATACTTTTGTCCATGTCCTTGATTTGATTGAGCTAAAACCTGTTCCCAATTGGAATAAAGCTGCTGTTAAACCAAAAGAAATATTTGTGCTTTCCCACCTTTAGTTTAAAGCAATTCATTTTCTTTGTGTAATGCAGTCTCCAGAAGCCTTATTTTCAAGTTCTATTTCATGTATATTTGTTGTTGGTTGTCCCTTATAAGAAAATATTTTAAAGTGGGAAAGAAATGAACATGTTCTCCAGGCTTTCTTTCTTCAGGACCCATATATACCCATGGGCTGCTTACACGCAGGGTGTGTATGTTGTGAGAATCCTTATTAATAAATTGGCAGAAGGTCATTGACATTTAATGCAACCCTGGGAGAAGGATCTTGACCTCAGAAGTGCTGAGCTTCTTCATATCTTCTTTTAATCAGTAGGCATTAAGAATGAGATGAGTTTTGGGGTTATATCTGAAGATGTCAATTATATCTGCTGCTGCTTTCAGCTGTGACAGCCCCAGTTGACTTGCTTGGGGGCTTCCTCTAACCTTAAGAAAATAAATATTTTTACACATATGTCATATAAATTGATGACTCTAGATATGTATAGATAATAGTGTAACATTTCAGTGGTTGGAGAGGGGCACCACTGCAGTAAAAGGTTGGGCAAAATATTTATGGAAATCTAGAACCATGGTCATAAAGGCTTGAAGTATCAGTATGTTTGCTAGCTGTTCAAGGGAAAACGTCCTGTGGCGAATCAAAGCCTTAAGATCATTTGCTATTGCAGCTCTTGGAAAATGTGACATCTGAGGCTAAGAAAGCTGTATTTTCTCCTTAATATCTCAGAGGTGCTCTAGCTTCAGTGCATTTCTGAATTTCTTGTATATTTGTTGTCAGTGACAGGTATGATGTATAAAAATTTCATCTCTTAGTATGCCAAATTCAGACCTAAATCATTAAGCTTAAGTAACTCATAGAGATAGTAACTTTTGTAACTGTTAGATATCTTATTACAGGTCTTCTCTCAAGCATTCAAGTTTGAAAGTGCTGTGCTAAGTTGTAATTTATATACTTTTTTTTTTTTTATAAATTTGCCAACTGAAATGGCATGATGTTAACATTTTTACCAACAATGTTTATTTTTAAATTGAGATTATTTTGACTTCTCTCCAAGAAGGAGTATGAATAGGAGCAGATACTATGCTCCTGTAATAGTGTTCACCAGTGTATTTACAAGCATTCTGGAATGAATCTAGGTACAGTAAAGGTGGATGTTTCTCCCATTTCTCTGAAAGTATTTATGTCCATAGGAGAAGAATTTTACCTTGATTCCAAGTGAGGCAACTTTTAAATTTGATGGTTTTATTCAACTTTTAAAATTGTTTAATATAAGAATTTCCTGTTATTTTTGACCTGATCTGCTTTTAATGTTTATTTGTGTATATTAGGAGTAACTTGGTAAATTATGTCACGAGCTTTGATGGGTGTGCAGTTGTGTAAAACCATGTGAGGTCAGATTGAGGCTCCAGGGTCTGCCATGAGTAAATGGTTCTGTATGGATAAGATGAACACAGATTAGGATTGCAAAACGTGCAGCCTGATGCTCGGAGACAGAGGAGAACAAAACAAGATAATTGTATGGTAAAGCAGAAGGAATTCCCAAACCTATTTCATTGGCCTAATCATAACATTAAAATCATTGTCATAAAACTAGGCGTAATAGAGAGGTGCTAAGAGCTAGCAGCTGTTTGAGTGACATAATATATACTCAGTGTCAGTAAAACAACCTTAGATCTGTCTGCTCAAACAGTTCCAAAATGGGCTACCACAAAACATACAGCCAAGTCAGCCTCTTCTGTACCTTTGATTATTTAAGATTCCCATTCTTCTTTTATTACAATGTGAAGTCCTTCCTCTTCCAGACTTAGCACCAAAGGCTGTGCACCCCATCAACATTTACTGTCAGCGATATTCACTGATCTGTTACCATCTAAACCATTCCAGAATTCGCAGACTGGTACATGCTGAGGTTCTGCTACTGGGTCATCTGGAAAAAATCAAGTAAATGAAATATACTTTCGTGTCATTCCTATATGTCTTTCCCAGCTGTTTTCCAGAGTAGTCCTGCAAAAGATCCATGTAGGAGCACTTTCTGGATTGTTGGTTGTGCAGTCATAGACAGATGAGTGCAGTGTATTTTCAAAAACATCTTTTTAAAAAGAACAATGTTGTTGTGTGTTTGTGCCACTCAGTTGAGAACATTCTTCTCAGATATTAGGCAACTTGCATCAAACCTTTCCTCATCATCTTGAGAGTGGATGATAACACCACAGTGCCTTATATACTGACTGTGGCAGCAAACTCAGGCACTGGTGGAGCTGAAGGACTGTGAAGCAAGGACGTAATTTTTAAAAGCTTTCTCTAATGGAGTCAAGGCTCTGAGTTTGGAGAAATGTTGGAATAAACTGCAAAACTTTTTCTTCAGGCACTGCAGTGAATGATTGTGTAATAAATAATATATTTTTTCAATGTTGTTGAGCTCACTCATGTTTGGTGTTTGGGTTTTTTATTTTTTCCTTAAAAAAAAGTAGTTCATTTCTTTGTACCTTAGTGGTGCAGCTTTTGGATGGGATGGGTGCTTTTCCATTCCTTCTCCTCCCATTTATGTTAGTGTGTCTTTTACTACCTATCCAGGAACAGCTTTTATCTTTCTCATCTTTAGCTTCACTTTCTAGTTTTTACAGTTAAGTGCATTTTTTATGTTGTAGGTCACCTGTCACATTTCACCAGGGCAATATCTGTACACTGGAAGTAATTCAGTCTCTCTTTCTGTTTAATTTCATGCTAATGTCTGGAAGATGTTATCTGCATTAGCCAGGCTGAGGAACGCTGTGTCCTTTCCTAATTTTCTTTAACTTCTTGACTTTTGGCTATCTTGTTGTTCCTTGGCGTATTGTATTGGTCTTGATTTTAGAGATATTTATCTGAAGTGTGAACTGGCCAGATGAATTGTTGCCCATTTTAAATTGCTCAGTTTAAATTTATATGCTACACTGAATACTGCTTAAAATGTTGGGTCCTTAAAAAAGACCCACTCTACTATTCCATGCTGCAGACACTGTAAATGGGACAATGAGAAATTTCTTCAAAACACTGTGGAAAGTCCTGGCCAATTATTTGTTGTTCCCCGAGTTACTTTTAAGTTGAGTTCCCCAGAGAAGACGTGTAATGTAATGAATTTCCTTTGCTGCAGTATCTATGCCATACTGTACTATATTATATTTGATTGTTTATAACAGACATATATGTATGCTTTACTTAGGAGAAAGAGTTTGAGTGCATGATGTATTCATACATATTCAAGAACATATTTTCAGTAGTTATCAAATATGAATGGAAAAAGGGAAGCACAGCAGAATGCACGTCATGGGTGTTTCCTGCAGATGCAGTATCTCTCCATAACAAGAGTTTTGTAAGTTTTAGTAATTAATGTTGCATCACTGCTCTTTTATAGTCATAGATGCTCAAGGTGAAGGAAACTCCCAAATTTCTCATACATTTGTTAAAATATGGCATGATGTGTTGGTTTTTTTTTCATTTTACTTCCTTTTTCTTCATGCCATGGTCCACTGGGCCAATGAAAAACAAAAGTGAAATATCTGGTTGACAAAAGGCAAATAAGTGAGTAGTTTCTACATAAAATACAGACTGAGTTGTATAGGTTTTGGACCAAGCTACAGCCATGATGCCAGCAGTTTGTCTGCTGTAAGCTTCAGTGCACACTGCAGGGACTGAGCCTTAAGAATGAAAGGGGTTTATATGCACATATTT
The DNA here is from genome assembly GCA_033439905.1 of Ceryle rudis. NCBI lineage: Eukaryota > Metazoa > Chordata > Aves > Coraciiformes > Cerylidae > Ceryle > Ceryle rudis. The sequence goes on from JAAGNO010024922.1 coordinate 21,006, forward strand.
GCTGGTGAATAGGCTTCCTGTGAATCTTGTGTCTTTCTGGATACCTGTTTAAAATGTGCCATTTATATATTATGTTTTTGTTTTATTATTTTGCAGTCTGTTGAAGAAAGAAGATTAAATAGACTACGGGTCAAATTGTGGTCTCTAAGGTATACCTGCTTTCAATGGCATCCAATGCTGTCAATGCATTTTCTAATATAAAGCCCTGTACAATAAGAATAATGATGTAGTGGACTCTCTCTGAGGAGGAAATCATTTCCATTTCCATTCTTCATTGAAAAGTTAGCCATCTATCCTTTCCTTCTGATGTTTCCTTAGGGAAATTGTTTCCACTTATTTTGGGCACCTGTTTTAGCATGTGATGAAGTGTGGAAACTGGAGACATAGTCAAAGTAAATCCATTTTGTTGTTGTTGAGCTCATATCTGTTTACATCTCTTGTTGTGACCCAGACCTGTGTGAGTGTTTCAGGGGGAGCAGGATTGTCTCCTATGTAAAAAAGTTTATCTCTCCCTTAAGAAACATGGTATTTATTTTTGCAGTAAATGATTGTAAAGAGCTAATAAATAAAGGCACAGTGTTTTGCTGGATATTAACTTCTAATAAGCTCATAGAATAGAGCCTTTCATAAATGGAATTCCTTAGTTCTATGTAGATAATGAAAATATGAATGCAGTGGACTTGCTATATATTCTGGCAGATGATTTTCAAACACTTGAAACCAATGGATTTCAAATTTATTATGCTAAGAAATGGCTTGGAACATAAAGACCTTGGTTAGTAACTATATTTCATGTTAAGTAGACATCTTCTGGTTATGTTGAAATACAAAGGTTCAGTTTGGGTCTTTCTGAAAGCAGTGTCAGAAGTATTGTTGTCTTTGCTGAATGCAGACCTGGGACAATGGGAGTTGGGAGGAGATAGGTAAGCACATACAAACAGCAGCATGTCAGGATGAGAGTAATTCTTCCAAGTATCAGCAAGTAGCCATACATCAGTTATTTTTAGTAGGTAGCGGGTAAGGGTAATTTGGGTGTCTTCCTCTGTAGTGGTTTTGGGTGAGGTTTTTGTAAATGCACAATACTTTGTGATATAAGTACTATTAATTTATGGAAGAACTACTAATTTTGGGTAAACTTGGCATCTTTTATGTCCTTGTCTGTTCTCACAGCAATGTCTTAGAAAACAGGATATGATTTAAAATGATAAATGAAATGGTAAAATACAATTTTTATTGTAAGAGTTGTGCTCCAGAAATAATGATTAGCTCCAAACAGGTATACTTCTTACATCTAAGTAATAGAGATATACTTGGAAAAAAAAGTAATTAGGATTTAAAGTAATGGTAAGTATGATGCTTCAGAGAGAGAGAGGATCTACAACTGCTTTATACTGATAGTAGCTAAATACAAACCAAGCACAAATGCCAAACTTCTGAAGTCTTCATAAAATAAAATCAGCTGAGGTTTCAAGTTTAATAATGTAATAGATTTCAGCTATGCCAAGAAGTTGGATGAACTCTGAGGACATCTTTGAAATCAGAAGTATTAGTTCTTAGAACTACCTTTATATGAATCTCTTAACTTTATTGGTAGTAGTAAAACTTAACCAGTTGAAATTTCAGAATAGGAAATGCACCTGGTCTCACTAACATTATCCTTCATCGTCCTTTCCAAGTTGTTTTGGAACCAGAGAATGTTCCCAAATACTGGCAGTCATTTATTATTTTAATAAGAAAGATAAAAGAGAGATTTGACAAAACACAGAACAGTTGCAGGGCTTGTCTTTGCCCCACCAGATCCAGTGCTGTGACACAAGAGGCATGTCATTCCTTTTGGGAGATCCATGCAGGTTATGTGAAAGCACTTCTGTTCTCCTGGCTCAGTGTAGCTGCTGTGAGCAGTGTGTGCCCAATAGTCCCAGCCCTGCTGTATGCACTCTCTGTGTCCCAGGGGCAGGCTGGGACAAGATGTGATGGTGCGCACCTCTTTACTGGGATGAAAACTGCATTGTACAGTGAGACCAGGAATGGAGGTACATGCCAGGGGTTGTGTAGTCTGGGTGAAGGAGTGATGGGGCCTGAGGAGCAGGCTGCAGGCTTTGTGAGGTTTTGCCCTTGGGGAGGTCATGCAGCTGTTACCAGGCAGTTCCCCATCAGTAGGCTGTGCTCATATGATTCAGTCTCATTTCCAAATACATTCATGGCCTGCCTGTATTTGCTTTTATGTCAGCGTTGATCTTCACCTTCATCAGTTTTCTGCTGTTCTTCTGTGACAGTGTTCATACGTAATGCTATCTCAGCTTTCTTTGGAAAAGGTCAGACGAACTAAATTATTTTTATCCTGGCACGAAGAGTAAGTTCTCTGTTCTCCTGATAGTCCTGGTAGCCCTGGCCTGCACCTTTTATATTAAATCTGAGTTTCCTTAAGCACAGTGGTAGTACTACTGTGTTGCTGTTTAACTTCAGTGTTGCCAAGTGTTAGAACACAGTCAGATATAATCAGATAGCCTTTTGTGTTCAGTGAATATCCAAGAACTCAATGTTTATGGATGGAAAAAATGAGGGTATTTTAGTTATTACTGTCTAGTCAATTATGAAAATGAATTAATTTCTTGTCTCTGATACATAGATGTATAGGGAAACCACTTCTTGGCCCTCAGCTTTTCTAAATTAAGTACCTCTCAAATCGAAATTGCAAGTCGGGAGTTTGACTTGGAAATGAATGACAAACTGGGTTTTTGTGCCTTTAATTTTAGAAATATTTGTTGATGACACTGAGTTTATTTTAAGATATTTGAACATGTATATATATATAATTATATGCATACATATGTATGCTAATATATACATTTTCTGTCCAATGAAGGCAGCAATATTAGATGAAAAATATGCTGTAGAGGCTGATGACAAATTGAGATAATGTGAGAGCAGTCAAAAGCAGGTAAAAATGTGTGACTGATTTTTTTCATTGTGGGCTCAAGATCATTTAATTGGTAATGACTTTCAGAGAACAGTTATACATTTGCTATGTAACATGCTGATTTAAAAAAGCATAACCTATTCTAAACACTGGGAAATCTTGGAAAACAAGGTCTGCACTAGGGAAAAAAATCACCGTTAGAGGTTGGTAACAGTATTTTAAGAACTACAAAGGACTATTGTCTTGGAATGGTTTGGGAAATTCAGTTACAGGTAGAGATGATAAAATGGGTTAACATTTAGAAAATAAAGATTAAATGAAGGGTGTGTAGGGAGTTGAAGACATTATGTCATAGTAGGGAACAAGACTAGGACATAAAAAGGAATCCTGTGCAGGATGGGTACTTGGAGTGGGTATTATATTCTGGAGGGAAGATAGTGGCATTGCCTTGGTGAAGAACTTAGAAAGATGTGGGGAGTGAGATGCATGTAAAGAGACTGGAATCTAGATAAATGCATGGAAAATACAGAACCAGGATAAAGCAAGAGAAGTGACCAACCCAACTTCCTTTTTTGTTCCTTGACATATGTATATGTATTTATTGCTTACTCAGTAAAGGCTATGCACTTCTTGGGGTAAAATGATTGCCATGCTGGAATATCAATTTCCAGAAGGCAGTCTCCCTGGGAGTAATTCTACAATCCAAAACCTTTCTAATATGTTGGGGCTGAACTGTGTTGCATCAAGTGACCCCTTTGTGAAGAATGGTTTTCTCAATACTTATCTCAGGGTATGAAATGGGCAATAGGATAAGTGATCGTTTTAGGAGAACTCCAATTTAATATCTCACAGATATGCTGAATAATTTGAAAGAACTGTCTTTCCACTTGCCATTGTTGCAAGTTTTTTATTGCAGATATTAAAAATGTATATGAATTTATTGCTTTTAGTCCAGAACAACTGTTTTTCTGTGTAGGCTTAGCTGCTTCAGAGTGAGGAAAAAATGGTGTCCTCTACTCACTCAGAAATGCTGAGCTGCTTAAATCAGAGGAGTAAAGCAATGAAAACATGCGATTTTGAAGGTCCATTCCTGATTCCCAGGGAGAATTGGATTGCTGGGTTAAATACATGCTTCTGCACCTTCAGTGTGCTCAGAAGTGGAAAAAGGTAATAGTGTTAATCAGCAGTTAGAAGGAAAAACCCATTTTAACAGATATAGTTGAGACAGGCTGGAGACATGAGACTCTTAATTTTCCCTGAGGCTCTTTTCACCAAATCTCCTATTTGGAGTATAGTCACATCATTATATGTGCTTTTGATGCCAGTATTTCTGTTGTGTAATCTTTTTGCTTAGCCTTTATAGACTGTCAAGACAGCCTTAGCCTTGCCTGGTGCTATGCTTCTGTATGGGGAAAAAAATCCCTATTTATGTTAATCTCAATTTTGGCCTTTGCTTGAGTGTGAAAAGGATAGAGGAATGAGACTTGCTTATTATTTTTACTGCCAACTTTGTTCAGATTCTGTTTAGTTTTACTTGAAGAGCTTAGACAAAGGCTTGTGTTTTGTTTCTGAATTTACACTCTGGTTCCATAGTGTAAGACAGTGCATGACTTTTTTCTTAGCAGAATGTAAGGTAAATATAGCCTGATATGTAGGAGTAATCCTCTAGTACAAGGAGCCTCATCATCATGATCATCATCTGCTCTTGTGTTGCAGTTTAATGAGGGAACTTCCTCAGTTGCATATAGTCAATCTGAAAACAATAAAGGCATAGCTGCTATGGGCTAAACTATTGCAAAAATTAAAATCCTCCTCATTTCATTTGTTGAAAAACAATGAGAAGGGATAGACATATGGCCACCCACTTAGTTGTGCAAATTGTAAGAAGTGAAAATAACTTGTGACAGAATTGCCTGAAGGTTTCATTTATCCCTTCACACATGGCCTCAATAACACTGTGAAATAGTTTCTTTTACCCCCACCAACCTACCCAGCCCCTTCTGCTGTGAAATCTGCAAAGCATTTTTCAAATTAAGTGCACACTGTTTTCCTTTTAAGTTTCAGGAGCAAGTGTCTGAGAAAGACACGCTGAGATGTTGGAGACAATCTGTATGGGCAACAAAGGGAGATGCCTGCTGCTTTGCAGGCAACACAGAAAATGTGCCAGCCATGCAGGGTGCTCTGCGGCAGCAGTTGCAGGGCTGGCGTGTTTATTTGTGCAGTACCCTAGCCTTTATCAGATTGCTGTGGGGAGGAGGGTGAATTTAAGAGTCCTTGGAAAACTGTTGCAGGATAGGTTGTAGTTTATTAGCACATATTCTGTTATCTGGAACTGATGTTTGCCTCTTGAGCCTAGATAATGAGCTTTCTGGAAGTGCCATGCCTTACTTGCTCATGCAGGTGTCAGTGAATAGGTATGTGTTTGCTGCACTTATGGCTGGGTATTTGACTGCTCAACACACCACTATCAAAACTCTCATTGTGTTGTAATGGAAGAAACTAAGTAGAGCCATTTGTATGTTCTGATGAAGAACTGATAGTATCAGAAATAATCTTGGCAGACATTTTAATTTATAATAGAGGAGCAGCTTTTTCCTAAATAAGCATGGATCACTTAAGTCAAGTAGTCAGCTGACAAAACTGTCTGACAGAACAAGAAATTAATACAAGGAATACATCATTTAAATGGTAGGGTTGCATAACTGGATCATTCAAGAAAGATAATCCTTGAGCTTTGTGGAAGAGTATGAGCTTCTCGGAAGATGCCAATGAGTAGTTCGATACATATTTGTAGCCTAGATGGATAGGAAAGCATAGGGAAAAGTCCAGTAGTTGCTTCAGTTTTGCATCTGGATACATCCTTTTAAACTTTTTCCATTTATGGGTTCTTAGAAATGTACTTACTGAGACTTGAAAGACTTTGACTGCAGCCTGTCTTATACAGTGTTATGTAGGAGCTACTCCCTGATCTGTACAGAGGTTCAGTAATCCTCGGTGTGCACCGATATATCTCTCTGCAGGGTTCACTGCTATTAAATTGTTTGATATAGTCAAGGGGCCAGAGTAGCTGTCAGTCAAGGAGCAGTCAGGATTGTGTCAGCAGACCCCTGACAATGTGTTTTCTGGCTGCTCCACAGCACTCATAGTGGGAAACAAGAGTTCCTACAGTTCTCAGGACTGCAGTACTGGCTGCCATAATACTGCTTTGCAATCGTCCCACCAGCTGGGGAATGAGGGAGCTTGTTTATTCCAAATGCCCCAGTCAGTTGCTGGGAATGTTGTCCAGCTTTTAGTGAGCTAATGAGCAGGTGGCATTGCAGGGGTGTAGCACATGAATGGTTTGAGAGTGAGTTGTAAACTCTCTTCCAACCAGGAAGGTGTTAAACATGTAAATGATGTAACCTGATTCAGAAAAGGGCAAGATTACAGAAAATACTCTAGCCTTAATTTTTCACTTCTAGCCTTGCTTTTGCATCTCTCAACAATAACGGTTAACCAGGAAGTGATAGGAAGGGATAACATTTCTAAATGGGCATCACAAAGAAAGCAGTGTGATGATCTAGATCACTGAGAGTTAACCTTTCTGCTATGAAATGGTGGGGGTTTACATGGTCATGAATAAGACGAAGCTTTTGGCTTTTACCACTGCAGTCAAAATGTTTCATCACTTAGATGATAATGTGTGGGGCTTTATGGATGGATGAAAAGTTCTCGTGAAAAACTTCAGTACTTCTGTGGTGGCTAAAGTGAATGTGCATCATGGCTGTGCAGATCTGTAAGTGGTAGTGACAAATACTGAAAGTCCAGTGCAGGTTTCTTCAGCCTCTATGTGACTATCCTCTGTTAGATAGAAGAAAATCCAGCTGTTTTTTATTACACACATTATGGTTCTTGATAACTGAATCAAACAGAAAACAAAGTGGTATAGTGCAGATGCAGGAATCCACCTACAAATGTAGTGTGGAAAATAGCCAAGACTCATTATTATCCTCCTTTTTCTGCTCCTGAAACTTTGTTCTTTATCACCTGCCTGTGTTGAAATTAGTATTGAGAAGACTTCAGGAAAACAAAACAATGTAAAGAAGAAGCTTAGTAATTTACATAGGACTCGAGGAAACAATCAAAGGTTGTAGCTGGCTTACAGAAAGTCAGAAATTGTCATTATACACAATACTTAAGAAAGAAATACTTATGAAAGAATGTTTCAGTCTCTAGTACTTCAATACTCTGCACCAGTATAAATGGTTTTATGTAATCACCAACTGAGAAGAGCTGGCAAGACAGTAGCTTTTATGCTAAAAGTTTATTCCAGATCCTTGTGTAATTTCTCTATCAATATCACTCAGAATTGTCAATCCTGTACAGTATAAAAAAATAGTAAGTTTTGTCCCAGGAGTCAGAGGACTGATGTAAAATTATATTATTTTTCTTACTTGTCTGTCTGCTTTGTCCTCCCTAGTATAACACTTTTAATGGGCAATCATGTTATACTTTTAAGTTTTCATCTGCAGTTAGGAATGTTGGATTTTTATTACTTTTTTACTGGTAAGAACAGGTAATAACTTGACATCAAGGACTGATATTAAAAAGATAAGTAAAGTATGAAGCAGAAGTAGTAGCAGTAATTTGATATTGTCATCTTGAAACTTGATAACAATATGGGGAAATGATGCAGCTATAATTAAGAATATATTTCAAAAAAGAAGTTTCAGAATAGTGGAAAGAACATAAACTTAATTTAAATTTCTTCAGTTCACAAACATTTTGTGTCCTATTATGTAGCTGGATCTGTGTACTCAAAGCGTTTCTTGGCAGAGTGCTTCAGCTCGAAGACATTTGCAGACAATATGCTGACAGTGGATATAAAATGCTTTGGCTTTACCCAGGACCCTAAAACTATTGTTTCTTTCACATCTGACACAGAATTTCTCCTGGAAGTAAGTGGCTCAGGGAAGCACCTTCTTAGGAAGAAGCAACTATAAGATTTTCTGTTTCTTCAGGTGAGTTTATACAACCTTTGGTTGTATATGAGAAGAAGCCAAGTCTAGGTGGAAAAGATTCAACTATCCCCAATATATAAGGTATACTATTAAGCATTTTCGTCAAATTATTTTAGCTTAGGTTAATCACACCTGTCTCCATGAAAACAGTGTCACCTTTTCATGCTTTTTTGATTAAATACTGCCAATTTATTGTGTTTCCGAGCCACATAACATTATTCAGACTGATATATTTTGTTTTGTTGTTTGATTTTTTTTTTTGTATGCATAAAGCTGATTCTGGTGCTTCTACCACAGATGCGCAGAGGCTTCCTGAATTTCCAAAGTAATGTTGACACTGACAAAAGTGCTGGGAGGTGTTGGGGGAGGACAGTTCCAGGTTCTGGGAAATGACTCCCATGTCTTCCATATTTGGAAGTGAAAACTGGAATTAGAATGGACTGAAAAGACGTTTTTCTTCTCCTATTCTGCTTTCTATAAGCAAAGCTCTTAAATTATTGAGCTCCAGCTGACCTCCAGTTTTACTAATTCTTTGTCTTTTTGTTACACTCTGAATTGCTAGTAGCAGATAGTTCAAAACACACTCATAGACCAAGCAGACCTTTTGTCTGGCTTGGGGAACATATTTAGGAGATTCTCAGGACTGTTGCTCCCACAGCATTGGCTGATACAGTGTGTGCACTGAGTTTGTGGTGGGATCACAACTGTGCAGACTCCCCCTACTTGATCCAGATGTAGCAACAAAAGTTGAAGAACCAGCATATCAATTTTTAGGGGGTGGTTTCTGTGCCAGCTGTCTTGCAACAACGTAAGGATGTAAAGCACAGCTTTAGAAGAAAGGGACACTGGTTTGATGGGAAGCAGGATTCTCTAGGCTGAGAGTCAGCTAAACCTGGGTCTCTTCTTGCATTTGCAGTTCTTGTGCTACTGACATTTATTCTGGACTGCTGGTATGTCAGTGCTATTTTATTTTACACTAGTGACAACTTTGATTACAACACAGCTTCAGAAAATTACAAGCTTACACGTGCTCACACCTTAAGCAAAAACATTCGTTTAGTTGGACTACAAATAATATTTTTTTTCACTTCAGACCTTTAAATCTTGTGTGTAGACATTTTAATGGCTTCCTCACTTTTTCCCTTTCCTTCTTTCCTGCCACAGAATTAACGAAGTTTTGTCCCATCACTTTGTCTTCTTGACCCTAATTCCTCAAAACTAAGGTATAAACCCCAAAACTGCAGAATGAAAAAAGGGAAAATGGAGAATTGGGGAAGGAGGAGAGAGGAAAGAGAGACTGGGAGCTATTATTTTTTCCTGTTGTGCTTAGTGACAAGAGAACAGAGGGGACCATTTTTTTTTTTGAATTTTTAATCTTGATGAGCAATATAAAACTGGAACCTGGTTTTGAAGGTCAACTGGTTTTGAATTAAATTTCCATCAGCTCTAGCTCTTAACAGCTTTTGCTTTCACCTGTCAAATGCTGCAGGCTTTAAAGTCTGCTGATTTGCTCCAATCCAACAGGAGTTACAAGCATGTAACTTCAAACATTTTCAAGTAGTCTTTTTAACATCAACTTAATTTATGTTCTACAGGACTGTGGATGTAGCTAAAGTTAAGTACATGATTAAGTGGTTTGTTGGAACCCAGCCAGAATGCTTAACACCTTGCAGAATCCACTACTTAGTCTGAATGTGTGTAATATGCAGTCAGGGGGAATTGTCTCTTTCTTCTAAGCGACATTTTCCTATTCAAAAGCCACTGCTCATCCTTGCTTTCATTCTTTAAATGTAGTCTCTTTCTAAGTCCACCTCTCCTTGACCTCGCCTTCTAAATATAAAAATACTGAAACACATATGCTCTTTATTTTTTCACTTGTGCACAGGTGAATGTTTTCTTCTCAGGCTGCATAGAAACCAAATGTCAGCTCAGCAATGTTACTTTTTTTTTTTTCTAATTGATATTCCAAAATGGCTTTTCCATAGGACTCTGTTAAAAGTGAATAGCTGGAAAAAAAATACATTAAAAAAAAGAATCTCATGCCTTTTCTATCATGATCATTTTTTCACAGTAGACCGTAGAATACATGTTGCTTTCCTGGGACACTGATAGTTTACTTAGGTGTTTAGAAGGTGATAATGCTGTTTTGCCTTTACGAGGACTAATAACAGGGATCCAGGAACAGATAAACATGACAGAGGATTTCCATTGCCTTAGCCAGCTATTCAGAAAGTGGAAGAATTAAACAATACTTGCAGTATGTTTTAACAATAAAAAATCCGGGACAACTGGACTTCAGTACTGCTAGTTCTGCAGTTAATTTTGAGTAGGAAAAGTTCAAGCAATTTTGGCACTCTCATCAGGTGGGATCCTGGGATTAATTATTATTCAGTAATAAAGGGTTATTTTTTTTGATGGAAAATCTGTGAGACAAAAGCTGTTAGATTGTTTTATAACAATATAAGAGCCAGGCTCTTCTCAGTGTCATTCAATGATAGGACAAGAGGCAACAGGTGCAAGTTGGAACATAGGAGGTTCCACATAAATATGAGAAAAAACTTCATGGTGAACAGTGGAACAGGCTGCCCAGAGGGGTTGTGGAGCCTCCTTCTCTGAAGGCCTTCAAAACCTGCCTGGACACGTTCCTGTGTGACCTGATCTGAGTGATCCTGCTCTGGCACGGGGGTTGGACTACATGATCTTTCGAGGTCCCTTCCAATCCCAAATGTTCTGTGATTTAAAGGCTGAGTTTTTGTTTACATGACTCTATGGTAAAGGTTTTGCTCATCCTTTGCCAGTTAGGTGGAGTCTTCAGCAAAAATTGCTTATATTCCATACCATGATCCTTTGCCTCATCATCTGAGAAGGTGCAACTGCAAATCATTATTTTGTACTTACATGACTATATGGTAAAGTTAGCTGGCACACAGCATGAAGACAATAAATCTAAAGCTTTTATATTTAAAAGCCTTTTGCTTTTGTTATCCTTTGTTAGTTAGAACAACTGCTATGTTTCAGAGATACCAGAGAATTTCACCTCTTCCAATTCCTCTATTATAACATCTGAGCTATATATTTTTTTTCTAGTATTTAAGTGAAAGCATGCTCAGCTCTGTGGGTGCAAGTATTTATCAAAGAGCAGAATTTGAAGACAAACTGTGATACCTTTATATGCACTGTAGAAAATTTTACTGTGTGACTAGTGCTAGTACAATCTACCAGAATCCAGCCTTTCCTTCAAACTGCAAATCTGATACTCTTGCTAGATTTGGATCTAGATTAGGAGAAGAAGAAAAAAAATCCCTATGCAGTTTGCTGCTTCGAGGAATGTAGATTTGTTTTCCTTGACGGTCTGGAGCAGGTATACTGTTGATCTCCTCATGTTTGCTATTGCCAGCCTGTATCCCTTGCTGCATTCCCTTTCATTACTCACTTTTGAGCAATCTCGGTGATGGGTTGTTTTTTTAATTTCAGCCCAATCTGGTTTGTAACTGTAAGGGAGAATTGTTGCAGTGGTAAGGAAGTAGGGGAGCTCAAAGGAAGGTGATGCTCGAAACAATGGGCACTCAGGGTGTTGATACAACTTTTATTCGTACCTTTTCATCTCAAATGATAAATGCGTTCTGTGTAGCAATTATTTCCCTTTGCAAATGTTTTATTTCCTACTGAAGCAATGTGGAAGCTTTACAGAACCCATGTGGCAGTCTGGAAAAGAGGTTCTCTTAAGGACATGCTTACAACTTTTGATTTTTGCAATAGCAACTTGCAGATCTATTAATTTTATAAAATAAATCTGCATCAGCCCTATCTTGAAGATGTTTCCATGTTAGGAAATGTGAATTCTGCTACATTTTTATTTGATTATTTTGTATCTTTTTAGAAACAAAATGCCTCTTTCCATGACAGTGACCTGCAAACATTGCCCTTCCGTTGAGACTTCGTCTCAGTATGGGATTCTCAGAATAATATGCATACCTTTGTCTTAAGATTGGGATCACCCTGATATGAACAGGAAAAACTTCCTGACCTGTGTTTTGTATTCCAAGGATTTCCTGAGTCCTTGTGAAGGTAGTCAGCTTTTTCTTAAATTGCTTTGCACTCCCTTTTTCCCCTGTAAGTTTTTCCTGCTGCTAAGAGGTAGCACCCATTTCAGTGCAGCAGTTGCTGTACTTCGGTCTTTGGGATGGCTCCACATTACATCATCTCAGTTTCCTGTTGATTGGTACACATGCTTTTCCTTAACAGCAGTCCTGAGTCTTTACCATTTGTCTTCTACTGCTTGCAATTTTTCTTTAAGTAGGAGTGCTTTTAATACCATCATGTTAGCTTCTACACTTGTTTTCAATATAAAAAGGAAAAATGGCCTGTATCATTTGCTAACTGATAGCTCATTAATCTTTCTCTGCGATCTTCACTTCTCTGAATATTTGTTTTGCAAGAACAGTGGCTATTGTCACGTTTGTCAACCTGTTCATGTTAAGCTGGCCCTTGCTAACTTTGTAGCCAAGTGGTGAATCTGTTCATAGTTCTTGAATCTTTTTCCCCAAATTCTGAGCACTTTTTGAGTTGATGTTGAGTTTCAATTGATGATGTTGGCTACAGTGTATTTTTCATAATTCTGACTTTTAAATCTGTATGCCTTTTTTTCTCATTTGAATTTCTTGGAGCATTTTGGAATTTTAATAGTGTCTGTAATAGAATTTAATAGTGTCTTCCAAGAAACCAACTTATTTTGCACAGCAAGTTCAGTGTATGTTGTCAAGGATTAGCTCTGGGTTGTTTAATAGTGTCTACTGGAGTGTTTTAAACCCAGTTACATTGCCTGGTCTGTTAGCAGAGCCAGTTGTTACGTGCTTGTCCCGTGTTACTGTCTTTGCACTGTACTCTGTTGAAAATATGCATTTTACATTTCATTTTTTTTCATGAAGTGCATTTCTCCTCAGATTCCATGTTACCATTGCAGTCAGCTTCATCTGCCTTTGTGAACTAAAACCTTCCCCAAATCTCAAGTGTTTCAACATATGCCACTGTCAGGGACCTTTGGACAGTTTCCTGTGATGCTCTAGTTAAATGAGGCCACTGACAAGCAGCAATTGAAGAGAAAAAGGATAATGTATGTTACATGAATAAACTATTCATTCACTACTGATATGAGGCTAAAGTATCAGTTATGTATCTCATACCTGAAGTCAACATAAACACCATAAAAAATGTTTCCATATTTTCAGTTTTCAACAGGACTGCATTAAAAGCAAAGTACTTGTTCATTCATTTTAATGGTGGCAGCCCATGAGGGGAGACACTCGTGTGTTAGCTTTCTATCAGTGTTTTCCAGTTATTTTTATGTTAACAAAATTGAACTAATGCATCTAAAAAAGAAATCTTTTTTGCCTGTCAAGACAAAAATATGAAAGCAAGTTATTCACGGCATAGCTGGAAAGTAGCAGAATGTCAAAAACAGCTCCTGCAAATGCATTGGGAGTGTTGCTTTTGCAGATATTCTTACACATGTGGTTAAACTGCATGGGCAGATAGATATTTTTGGGAAATTCAATTGCCACAAGGTGATGGTGGCAAGGCTGGCATTATTCATAGGTATTGAACTGTGGGCAGTAAAGATTGTCTCAGCTCTTGGACATTCTCAGCTGGAATAATTTACCTCTAGCTGCTATGCAGGAAAACTTGCTTTACTAAAGAAAAAAAAAATCCATTTTGTCTTTACTAAAGTGTAAAGATTCACATACCAGAATTAATTCATTTTAACTTGGTATTAAAACTGGGCCATGCTGGTAGTGTTCACTGTGTTTTCATCCAATGCATGCAAATGCTGGAGCTCAGCAGAAAGTTTGGGAGTGCGATGCCCCAGCTGATAGCACGAAGTCCTTGGGTGAACAGGGGTGCTAGGACTGTCCTAAGAGCCTGGTGGCAATTTTTTTATTTGGGTTATTCCATGATTAATAAGATGGATCAGCAACTCTAGCAGGTGCCCTTTGGAAGCAAGACACAGTTGAATTTTGCACCCAGACTAGTCCAGCACTAGAGTGTTCCCTGTCCCCTTTTTAATTTTTTTTTTAATTTTTATTTTAATCCTTCCATGACGTTTGATGTTGGTATTTCACACATTTCATCTGTTGTGCATGCTGTGTGCTCCCATCTCTGGTCTCTAGTGTGTATTGAAGGGAGGAAGCCAGAGGAGAAGGTGGAGAGTGAGTAGGTGATGACACATCTCTGGACTCTGACATCGTCGCCTGTAGTTGAAGATGGCTGGTCCAATGCAGGTGCTTCTTTTGCATACTATTAAAAAAAATGTATATGTTTAAAACAATGAAATAACTGGCCTAAATCTGCAGCTCTATGGAATTTTGAAGGAAATAGATTTGTCCCATTACCTCAGTCATTATATAGGCTGAAACAGACTTTGACATCTAATGTCTCATTGTTCTGCAAAGGCAGATTTCTCGGTCTTTTGCTGTATATGTTTAAAGATGTCATGTCATAAGAGCAGTCCTTTTATATTTCTTCTGGTGTATTTTTTTATTATTATTATTTTTTGTTTTCCAGACTGCCAAGGATTAATCTTTGCGGAGGGAAGGGCTTCAGAATCATTTCCTAAAAAGCTAAAGGAACTCAGAAGAGGGGGAAGCGGAAAGTGGGCTACAGTTACTGCCAGCTGGCCTGATCTCAGCCCCAGTGAGACAGCCCATACTGCCGGTCCCCAGGAATGCGCTGGCAACCACTGCCTTACCCAGCCCACCCGCTCCTGGGTGGGGGAAGGCAAGCAAAGCAGTCCTTTCCTTGCTGGCATTTGCCATATGATATATTGGACTATTTTAGATGTATTACGTTAATATTTCTGGCTTTAAATTGGGAACGGCTGTGGTTAAAGTATCCTGGATTCTGTGGTCAGAGAGTTGGTGTTGGCAATTTCTGTGGTCGCATATTTGGTAGTTAATGCTTTTTATGAATTCCAGATTTTTTTACCTCTGGGATAATTATGCCTCCAAAGTTAATGTTGAAAGGCTGTTGCTTGGCCATGTTTGTTGCTTTCTCCTTGAAGATCACAGCTCTTTCTTTAGTTCTACCACAGATATACTGGTGGGAAAACAACAGAATGTCTTTATAGCTACATCTAGTACATCTGTCTGTACAGGCGACCACGTATTTTCCCCAGAATATGTTGGTTTGTGCTACACTGTCAGTATAATGATTTGTTTTAAAGCTCATGCTGAAAGCACTCTTAGTGGGTGCTATTGGTTTGTTTAGGAAGTGAAGTTTTTGATCTTTTTTGAATGAGCTACGTTCTGTAATATGCTGTTTTAATTCAGTGAAGCTGGGCTTATTAACCTAAGCTAAAGATTGCATCCTGTGAGGTTGTTTTCAATCAAGGGAGAAATGGCAGTGGTAGGCTACTAAGCTGTACAAAAATAAAAAAATTAGCTGTTATGAAAAACATTCATTGGATTTCTGCTCTGTATTTCAGAAGGCCCTGATGGGCCCACTTCCCACCAAGAACACAATGCAGGCATCTATTTGATGCCGGTGCTGATAAAATGACATGGTACTGTCCAGCTTTTTCAAGTGGAACTGACAAACATGTATCTTAGCAAGACATTTTGAATTCTTTCAGCCTTTTATATATGGATATTTGTTATAAATCCAGGAACACAGAGAAATCTGCCGAAATTATATGGATGGATTTATCAATATTTAAAGGAAGGAGACATGGTCATTTGGTTGGCCATAGCCTGGTTAAATACACATGTAAAGTCAGGCAAAGGTTGGCAAGAACTGTGGGGTGTTTTTAGAAAAGGAAAAAATGGGGACTGGTAGAGCATAACTGCTGCTAATAAGCTCAAGGAAAATAAATCTTTTTAAAGGAGTCTATTTTTTTATCAGACTGTACATTTTTCTGGCAAAACTATCTTATTATAATAATAAATTTAGATGTTGATAAGGTTCTGAATTTAGTGATGCACGAGGTTTTATTTAATCAATTTCCAGTACATGATAAATGCTGTCTATGTGTGTTTAAATTGTGCTTAAGTAATATGTATGTGTAGACAGGAGTGCTCCATTTTTGCTTATACTCTCTTAAACTACTAGGTAAAAAAGTCAAAGGATACCCCTTGAACGTTTTTAACACTTAAGTTGTGCAAAAGATGATTTTCCTTTACCAATGCCTATTTGCTCTTGGAAATTTGAGTATATGGCCATGAAGGCTGTCTGTTTTCTCATTATGGCAATAGCAAAAAGGAAGAAACAAAACGATATGCCTTGTTCAGAGTATTTTTGAGACAAATTTCTCAGTGTTTTCCTAGTACTTTGTAATTTCTTTACATAAAATACCCATAACACTTCTTTCTTGAGGAGGTGGCAAAACATCCAGATACACTGGCTATTTTTGAGATATATTTCTAGATCTCCTTTTCATCGTTGTCCTGAAATGCATTTTTTCTGCCTGCTAATTTCTAAAAGGATATGTAATCCGAGAGTATCAGACACTTCTGTATGTCACTGAATTAGGCTGAAGTTGCAATGAAAAAGAGGAAGATGATGTTTCTTGGCTGTTCTCTCACTCTGACAAACTTCGGGAAAAAAAGAAAAAAACCTCTGATTTGCCCGTGTGAGACTGATGGATTTGTGTATGTGTAAATATATCTGTTTATGCCATATAGCCATGCAAAACATTACATCAAAGATATTAAATATCTTTCCTTTATTCTTTTTGTTGGCTGGAATTCACACTTCCAAATCATTCTCCATATTGGCATGAGTGAGAAATTTCACTGTCTGAAATAAAAATCATGTGACTTAACAGCAATTGGGAGAATTATGGAAAACACCAAAACCAAGACTGGCTGTGAACTTTCTCAATTTGCGATGCTGGTGCATCTACTGGTACATCTGCCATTGGATCACTGAAATAGTGAGCCCCTGGAGCATCAGTCCTACTACTGTGGTGTTACAGTCCTTTTCACACTGCTGTCCTGCAACTGAAACTTTGCCTCCCACTTACTGTCAGGGGACAATACCCCTCAGTCTTCCTTATCGTGGAGATTGTTTCCCCTTCAAGTGCTGTGGTTTTGGTGAATGTAAGCAGTGTGTGAAATTCCCATCCTTTGAACTCCAGTTTGAAGATGAAAAAAAAAAAAAAAAAATTATTGAAGGGAAGGAGTATGTTTTTGAGAGCAATAGTGAAATTATAGAATTATTGTTTTCAATCCCATTACATCTCTGGGCAGACGGGTCCAATCCATGAAGGAATGTATTTGTGTTTTGGCAGGAAATCTCATCTGGATTTAATCTTGATATGGGACATAGTAATACAATAGATAGACAAGAATGAATTGTGATGGCTGGACTAAGAAGAAAGGTAAAAAGAAAACCAGTGAAAGTACATTTTTTTTTTTTTAATTTTTTTTTTTTGTAAGCAAGTGGGACAGAGAGCTGTAATGACTAAGTGAAAAGAGCACAATAAGGGGTTTGGAAAATGCATTTTGTGGATAGGAAGACTTCTGTTTTAAAATACTTTTTATATTACATTATATATTTGGCAGAATTTGTGATTCTTCTGGCTTTAATGAGAACGCAAGCCAATGTCCAGAGTATCTGTAACCTAAGAATCGATCCTTTGCAGGGTTTACCACCTCTGTTCTTGCTCATTCTTTTCCTTGAAATTCCAACATGATGTTTTCTGGATGGTGGGTGTTTGTTTGTGGTGTGTGTGGTTTGGTTTTTTATGTGTGGGTGGGTGTGTTTTGTGGGTTTTGGTTGGTTGGTTTTTTTGTTTGTTTGTTTGTGGTTATTTTTTTTTTCTGTGTGTGTGTATGGTTTATTAATTTTTTTTAATATTGCTGTTTGGACTATATTAAGTTTAGTATTCCCTTCATCTGTATCCTGGGGAAATGCAGTAACAGTTATGAGAGCGATATCTACTGAAACATTTTTTAAGTAATCTTTATACATTTAAGTTACTTTCCAAAAGGAGGTGAAATAAGTGAAAAAAACCCCAGTATTGTCAGGGGAATAATCTTTAATAAAGGCAGTATGGTCTGCTAGTCAGGAAGTAAAGTATGTTTTTAAATATATCACATAAGTAAGAAGGCATCTACAGTGAACTTCAGTTACAAAGAAAAAAAAATTCCTACCCTAGCAATATACTGAAAAGTGAAATACCATCCTCATTTTCAGTTGGCCTAGTCCTTAATTAACATGTTTGCTAGGAATTTATCAGATCTTAGAAGACAGAGTGATGCTCTTTTATGTAGAATAATTTTTGTTCTAATTGGTTAACTCTCAGACTACTTGTACACCCTCAATAAATCTTTGGTGGACAAGGTCAAAATACATATGGAGCAGACAGGCTTTTCAAAGGGAAAACCATTTTATTCCTGTCCTATCTGTTCACCTCATGTTTATGTTTGCAGTGAGAGAGCTTGTTCATGCACTGCTGAGGAAGAACCTAATAGAACTTATTTTTTAAAAAAATTTCTTTAGATTTCACATATTTTAAGTTTAGCATTTTAAAATTTTTTTTTAAACTACTTTGAGGGAACCTTTCCCTTCCTCCATCCCTCTCACCCCACCTCCTATTTGTCTAGGAAAAACCCCCACTTTTTCTAGAGTAGAAAGTAAATTTGTGGCCCAAAATAGCCCACCCTTGTCATCAGCCCTCCATTTCCCCTCTCATCTCAGTATTCCCTCAGCCCTACTATGCTTTTAAATATAGGCTTGAGTACCTGCCAGTTGCATACCCAGACCTCAGTGCGTATTCTGGGGAGGGGATCATCTTTCTGCCTTAACTTTCAACCAGTGAGGAAAAAAATTCTGGAACAGTGGGGGATATTTCATATTTTGAGTTCTACTATTTAATTTCATCCCTGCTTATTTGTCAGTGCAGCTGATCTACCAAGAACTGCACATCAGATGTTTTGTAACTCACTTTTGTAGTTAGAAGGAATCAACATTGTGTCCCTGGAGGTTCAAGCTGAGGATGCTTTACTCCATAATCTTCCCTAGGTCTCCAAATAAAACGACACCAAGAATTTCGGACTTGCTTACGGTAGTTCTGCTGGATCAGTAAAGCAGTTTGGGTGTAGACAGCTGTTTTCCTTTCAGGATGTGGGGGAGTTGAATCATGGAGTGTGAGGGCAAAATAATTCCATGATAGAGGCTAGTGGGGAAAGTTTATCTTAATGGAAGGAGACACATTCAAACAGAATGGACAAGTGAGTGGTGATAGGTGTAGGTGATCTACTAAAGATGATAATTTGACAAATTTTCTTCTTTGCTCCATTTGTGTGGTCCCAATGAGCAGACTTCTGTGTTTCATTCTGTTTGGTTTAGTCTAGCTATGTGCTTTGGACAGGTGAACATGATCTCAACAGTGAAATGTTTCCACCTGAACAAATTCCATCAGGAATACATCAGTTCAGCTGTTTGCTATTTGGTGTTTCTGGTCTGTGGTTTAGCCCATAGGAAGCCATATTCTCTGCTGATTCAGTGTGACAGAAGCAAGTGAGGAGTCTAGACAGTCCCTTGAGCCACTTTGATGAGAACTGTCCTATGAGTATCTGTTTGGGCAACAGCAGAGGTAGGCATCCACAGTAAATATGGAGAAAATACTATAAATGAGAAATTGCTTGTAGATGTTAGAGTTGTGCAGGACTAAGAGTCTTGAGAGAGTATTCTTCTGGCTTACTTAAATATGTGAAATAATTTAAATGGGCTGAGAAGGAGAGGAATCATCTAAGCCTTCTGTTCTACCGACTTGCCCTGCTTTTCTTTGTACGGGAAAAAACCAGCCTGATTTGCTGTGGCTCGGGATCTCAAGAAACCAGTATTGATTGGTAGAAGGGAATGATTTTGCCCTAGTTTCTTCCAGTTCTTTTTAGAAGAGAGTCAAGTCCTTACATGCTTGACGGTGAAGACATAGATGATCCCTGAATTAACGTTTATTTTTAATTTTTATTTTATAAGCATGGAAGGAATGTGAGGAGAAACTTTCAGTCCTGCAGCAAGGGGTAAGGTCAGGTGGCCTAACGATACTGCAATGTTTTACCTCTTTGGATATGTAAAAACATTGTTGCTTTTTAAACTATCCATGTGGCAGCAGACATGACTAATGAGAAAAGGTCAAGTCCTATAGTGATAACATCAGAGAAATTGATAGAAAAGGCCCATTAAGTCATCTTGTTTATCTCCTTGCCAGCACAAGATTATTCCCTACAGTATATTTTCTAATACTCTGTTCACATTGTATACAAGAATCATGATTTTTATGGCTTTGGCCTTTTGACAGTACACACTTTGTGGAGCTTACTGATTGTTTTAAAGGTCTGAGTAAGACCATGATTCATTGCCTGAAATTGGAGCAGAAATATATCAGTAAAAATTACTTAGAATTATGTAATATTTTAATTAAAATTGCTAAAATACACAAGGGTGAAGTTGAGCCGTAGCAGATGAACTTTGCAGCTGACAGTTCTTTAGCTGCAGCCTAACATTTAGTTTTTGTAATAAATTATATGATGCTTGAAGTAAAATATTCTCTGTGGTCCTCTCTTTCTTTCTCTCCCCCTCCTTTTTGCACTTTGATATCTTCCTGTCTTTCACCTCTGTCCAGCTGGAGTTGAATTATGGCATATGATTTGTATAGATTTGTATCTCTTCTCCTGGATCATAACTTTCTTATCAATTCCCTCAGCTCCTGGTGCTTGCTTACCCTTGCTTCTTCTCTCCCCTGACTTTCTCCCATGGTTTTGTCTGTTTCCTTTTATTCTGTGGGATCTCATTTAACTTCATTTTCTTCCTTTGGTTCAGAAAAGGAATGTATTGGTTTTCAGTTGAGAATTTTTCACTTAATTTTTTTTAAACACCCCACCACCACCTTGGGTTAAAGTACTACTGTTGTCCTGCTCCAACAGAGAAAGTATTAGAACTGCTTATCTTGCTGTGAAATGGAAAGACTCTGTTCCAAGTCACCATCCGGAAGTTTCTGGCAGGGAGAAGAGGTGTTAACAGCTGCTGTGGAAGGGCTGCTGAAGTTGGTATCAGTACAGAGGTTACTTCTGCCTCAGCAATGTGAATAATTTGCTAAATTAATTAAAATTATATTTGCTTCCCTCAAGGAAGAGTACATTGACATGGAGCTATGCTCCATGAATACAGCAAAAGAAAGCAAAAATTTAGCAGAACAAGAAATTCTAAAGCACGCTACAAATATGTTGACATACTGCCCGAAATGGACACCTATTTTTCATGCATAGTGTTTAATATTTAGTTTTCATTACTGATCCTATCAAGGTAAAGGATTTTTGTAGCCTTAAGCCACAGTGTAACTCAGCTCAATGCTTCACCATTGGAGTTTTCATTTAAAAAAAATGTGTTTTGACCTTCTAGAGTGAGAGCACACATAAGGAATGAAATGATTCCAGTATAAATTATAGATCCTTCAGCTTACAAAGCAGGGGCAGACTGCTGCTGCTTCAGGGAACTACACTAAAATCTCTGAATTTTAGTGAAGCTAAATTGAAGCTCTTTGCTTGCACAGAGCAGATCCTGGGATGAGTTTCTCAATTATATCCTTTAAAAATGTGGGGATATTTGTTTTGTATGAAATGTCTCCAAATTCGGATAAATTTATTCACCCTAGCCCTAAAGAAAAGTATGAAAAACTGCTATTGAAAAGGTATGGAAGCCTGGCCTTTATCTGAAGGTAAATTATATACTATAGTAATGTGGTTTGGTTTTTTTTTCCCCTAAGATTTAATTGGAAAACACTGTGTCTTGCTATTCAATTCAGGTGTGAAGTCCTGAAACTGTAGAAACACCAAGCAGTGCTAATTAAATCTGAAATGTTTCAGATGTTGGCAGTGCCTACACCTGTGCTATGTATGCATCTTCCTCTTTGTGATCACTTCAGGGGTTTCCCCTCCAGCCTACCACATTAGTTCTGAAAAATGGGAAGGAACTGATCTCACTGACTGAACCACAGTCTTGCTCTGGGTGCGAGTTTTGTCCATGTGGAAGGAATTAAAACTCCACCTTATATCTTGCTTTTGCTGAGTGAGTGATTACTTGTTAATGCCGCTCTAAAGCATCACTAACCAACACCTCTCTAAAAATCTGTGCCTCTGTGAAAAAACTTTGCAAATAGGCTGTATATAAGAGTTATGAACCATATTAGCTTGTTGCTTATAGCAAAGACATAACCCTGCTGCCGCGTTCCTACTTTTTGAAAGACAGAAAATGCTCTATGGGTTGGCATGAAGGCTCTTAATTCCTGAGGAAAAAGACAGCACATAGAGTTTTATTACCTCACAGATTAATGAAATTTAATATGATGGATGCCATACTGTGGTGACAGTGTAGCCCTCCGTTCATGAAATGGCACTTTTTTCAACTAACAGCTCCAGCTCCAACCTTGCACTTAAGAGTTTTCTAGATATCCAAGCCAAAGTGGCTCTTAATGGAGGGAAGAGATTGTTTTGATTAAACAGAAGCCAGATATGAAATTAAAGAAAGAGTTCAGAGGTTGCTATTATATTTTGGCTAAGATATTTCCTTCAATTCTTAGCTTTTTATTTAGAGACAGCTATGCTTTTTAACACTTACTCTCTTATCTACAGGGAAAGGTCTGATACTTGAAATAGCATTTAGGATTTATAGAAAGAAATACAACCCATCTTTCCTTTTAGCGATATAAAGAGGTTAGGACTGCCATGATGGCAGGCTAATTCCATCTACTTTGGTATCTCATTTTTGACAACTGCCATCCTCAACTATTCATAGTGCAAGAATTCAGTTTTATTCAGGGGCAGCATACTCTGTCCTCTTGCTTAGGTCTCATCCTGTCTGATTTTTATAACCACATTTATCCTTCTCACACTCATGGTTAGATTGTACCTTGTGCCATAGCTCCAAAATAGGATATAGCAGTTCAAAATGTGTCAGAGTGTTTCTAAGCTTGAAGAGGCACTGCTTCCTTGGGACACCCATGGCGTTTCCTCCTTCACATGAGGTTGATGAACTTTATTTCCCTTTTCTATAGGGCTGGCTGGAGTACATTAAGTTTAGGCTGGTGGTGAGTTAAAAAAGATTTGCTGCTTGTCTTTCCTAAAAGGTTCACAGTCATGACCTTGATTTTCTTAAAAGCTTTTAGGACTCCTAGTTGTGTGACCAGGACGGGGATGTGGGGTAATTTTTTTTTTTTTTCATCCAGCTTTCAATTTCTAATAATTTTTAACAACAATTCTTGCAGTAAATTTCAAACCTTCAAGAAGACCTGGGGACTGTGGGAGGCTTCCTGTGGAAGTGGTGGAGTCACTGTCCCTGGAGGTATTTAAAAGACATGTAGACGTGGAGCTGAGGGACACGGTTTAGTGGTGACCTGTCAGTGCTGGGTTAATGACTGGACTCAATGATCTTAAAAGTCTTTATCACTCTAATGATTCTGTGATTCTCAAGTGATACTTTTTTGCACCGAGAAGAAAGTTAAGGCAATATCACAAGGAGTGTGATCTTTAGAAATGGCATCAATGTTCAGACATAAGGACCAGGGGACCACAGCTAGGGCAGGCTGGAAAGATCTCAGATGTACAATTCAAATTTTCCCACTGGTTTCTCAAACTGGTATTGCTGGCTGCAACAACCTTTCTCATCTTTCCTAGTGAACCTAGAACAGATGGTAGCATTTTAGCAATTAAATCTCTGAAGGGCAAGTTTTAAACTTGAAATCTGTCGCAGTGTGCAAGAAGCCAAATCATTCTCTGGAATTTGTTTTGCTTTTTAATGGTTTGTACCCATTACAAGTAGCTAGATTTGGCACCTCTGTTAAAGCCATGCTTGCAGTTCCAGGCTGTGTGATTTACCTCTGAAATTGTCCTAAGACTTTTTCCATGTGGCTTTAATAGTGGTTTTGGTGTTCCCTGGGTAGCAGTCCTGCAGACTGGGAGAGCAGGAACCTTGCCAGCACACCCAGGGATGACCAGTAGATACCTCATGGTGTACATTTTTTGGACTGGTAAGAATACAGATGCACCATGCATCTCCCATACTCATTAAAAAGAAACTGGTTTGGATTTAGGTTTTGGTTTTGTGCTTTTAATCTGGAATGTGTAGTGAATTTTTCTGCTGCTTTGCATAGCTGAGCTGCATAGCTGAATTTAAAAAAACCTAGCAAGTATTGTATTTGTGGTCTTCCGTAGAAAGATGGAATATTCGCAGCTTTAATGAGGTATAAATGGGCATGGAGACAACTATCCGCTTGTGCCTCCAAGGCAGCTCCTTCTGATAAGGACTGAGATTTATTGGCAGTTGAGGCAGAACCTTCTCTGATGTCTTTTGGCATTTTCATTCCTCTAGTACTTTTCACAAACACATGTGTTTTTGCATTTGTTTTTTTAAAAGACTGTTTCCTAGCATGCCTGAAGGAGGACATAATTTAGGTGTTTGCAGAGAAAAGCAACAAGCAAAGTTCAAAATGAGGTGGTTTTGAGCCCTGTATATCTTCAAAATCAATTCTATCTCTTGTGTACATACAGTACAGAAGAAAGCATGGGGACTGGTGGTCAGTGACAGTGCTGTTGCACATCATAACTTTTTTTGATGTCATTTACCAGTAATTTCCTAGATGAGTGGTGCTCTGAGAATCTGTGCAGAATGTAACATGGGAGTTAGAAGGAACTTTGTAAACAAAGGAAATGGAAAGTTTGGTTAAGATATTGTTGGCTAAGAGAAAAAGGCTTTTTACCCGTCTGAGTTTGTTTTGGGTTCTTAGCTTGGAATTAAAATGTAGGGTTTCTGTGACTGGAAATATAATAAGAAAATATGTAAAATTTCCCCTACATAGCAACACTGGAATTTAAATGTCTGTGATAGTATTCCATGGGTTGTTTTAATGAGTGATGGATTTTGTTGTTAAAAACAGTGGATTGTAGAATATACATTTCAAGGAGCATGAAGCCTGGACTTTAGTTTTGTGTGTTTTTATGCTAATGCACAGAGTCAAGTTGTCTGTAAAGCACCTATGTCTCTGTGAATGTGCAATAGCTAAAATTTTAACCTGAAAGTGTAGGTGCAAAAAAAAAAAGAGATGAAATTGCCTTTAAATCATGGTAAATGCGCTCATGTCTGAAAGATAACAGCAAAAAGATGGAAAGATAACAGCAGCAGGACCCCTCAGACTAAAAGCAAAAAGTAAAATTGGATATTTTACTGGAAGTTCCAGGTTCTGGAACAAATAAGAGTAGGACATTATATAAACATACTATGCACAAATCTCCCGAAGTCTTAGTTTAACATTGATTTGGTCTAAAATAACACTTTAAAGGGTGCACTGTGGGACCTTTTTCAGATTATGATGTGGGGTAAATGTTTTCATTTACAGTTTTTCTGCCATTTGACTTTTGGCTTATGTTTTGAAGGTTGTAATATTTTTACCATTGAAATGCTATAACTAAGCTCATTCTAGATAGTCTTGATATCTGTAGAAAGGAAAAGAATTTCTTAGATTATGATAATGGAGTCAATCAATGGGATACTCATATGCTTTAGAAATATAATGTGACTGTTATTTGGGAGTTTTACCATTGCTGAAAGCTTTACTTAGGCATGTTATGCTCAGATACTATGATAAGGTTATGGGAATAAGAGAATAGTAGAGATGTCAGGTTTTGTCTTTTGTTGTTTCTTATAATTAAAATACTAGGGGTGTGCTCTTAGAAAACCTCTAAGAGATTACTTCCATGAGTTTTGTATTTCTAGCGTTTTCTAGTGATCTTGATTATAGATTCAGATGTAGCTTCTGGCTGGAATTATCCTTGTGGGGAAAGGGTAGAAATGAAATCACCGAGGCGGGGGGAGGAAGTGGTTTGTGTGTCAACAGTGTGGAACTGAGACTGAATGTAACTCTCCATGTTACTTTTATCAGATTTGATCCTAGCGTAACCTTAATCTGGTGGGTTTGATGTTGGGAGAAAAGTGTTGTGTGTTGGGGTTCCCCCCCCCCTTTTTTTTTTTGATACAAACAATGTTATTGTTGAAGGCCTCATTACCTTTTTTACGTAATAAATTTTGTTACCGTGGAATTGCTTTCCCTTGACTTCAGCAAATATTTATTTCTGGTCCTTGACATTTAATTACCGTTTCTCTGCTTTGGTTTCCTAAGGGTAAATTGTGTTTGGATCACTTGTGGGAAATTCTAGCTGAAATCATTAGTAGTATCACATAAACTCTAAAGTACTGAAATGACTCTTGAAAATGGTATTTAGCAATTTTAAAAGTTTACTTTTGTAAGAAGACAAATGTTGGCTGTGTGATATGAAGCAAAGAAAACAAGTTTTCACTTTCATTGCTGTGTGTTCTGCAAAGGACCAAGACTTGACGTGGTTTATGTGGTCTACAACAGTCATGAAGCCATATGACAGCCAAATAATGTGAAAGCTAAATACATATGTACATATTTTGTTTTCACTTTGCTAGGAAAGAAATGTTATTTGCACCTTTGAAACAGCCTTACTACTCCAGTGGGGATTTAGTTAATCTGTAAACTATGCTAAATCCTTTCCCAAAGAAGCTGTGTGAAACAGTAAGTGTATAGAAATCAATCTTTTTCTAATGGTCTTAGGACATTTTCCTGAAACAGAGTTAGAACGTTCATACAATCAGTTAAAATGGTACAATCATTTTATAGTTTGATGTTGGTTTTTTTTCTGTTCTTCCTTTGCTAGCTCCCTCTTGTCCTCCATTAAAAGGTCTCCTAAACAGACAGCAGATGTGTCAGCTGTTTGTCACCCATGGGATCTACCACCAAAAGCTGGGAAGCTTCATGCCTGAGCTAGCTCTCTGCAGGTGTAAGTGGGTCTACCCGTGTTGCATTTCAGCAGGTGATTTGGTGCAAGAGGAGGGTGATTAAGTTCATTGAAGGAATTGATGCTGAGGCCTTTGCGTTTACCTGATAAATGACTTTTGAGGGTCTAGCTTTATCCCCAGGAAAACACATCCTTAATCCTTCTGTGGTCTGAAGCTTCCCAAAGAACACGTCTTGGGTTTGTACCCTTGTGTCCACAGTCGTGTTGGGCACATGTGTGGTACTGCTTCCAGGTTGGGCCTTTGAGTTTGGCTTCATTAGATGGGAAGTTAGCTCAAGCTCACCAGAAGTGCTCTGAAAAACCAGACTTGAGTATATAAGTATGGATGATAAGGGGGTTCAGTCATTAACCATAATATTACTGCAAGCCAAGCCAACGATATAGCTACGAAAAACCCCACAAAGTTTGATAGTATTGGTGTTGTTGTTGTTTGTTTTGGTTTTTTATTTCTTTTCTGCAAACATGATACATTTTCATGTGGGGAGAGAAGTGGATGAGAGCTAAGGAATTTTTGTTGGTACTAGATCTATAATTCTATTTAGCTGTACATCTGTTCTCTTCCAACTAACTACCTTATTAAATTTACAATTAATATTTTTTTTTCTTTAGAATTCTGCAGTCTGTTTGCTAAGTTCCCTTGAATAGGGAATGGTCATGGCCATTTGGAGATTTATTAGTAGTCTGAGCAGATTTTGAGATGGTGAATCATGACATTCATTCATTATTGATGTCTTTCAAAAAGTACAAGAGTAAGGAACTCTCTGTTGAGCATTACATGTTTTCATCAGTATGATTTTTTTTTTTTCCCATAGCATTTAAATCCTCTGCTTTCCTTCTGAAGACATGCTGAATGTTCAAATGAGAAAAATGATACTAAATGAGAATCCTGTGGAGCTCTCTACTAATTTTCTGCATTCTCATAGTTTTTATTCATTGGAATTAAGCTTAATCAAAGCTAGTGCACTTGAGATGGGAGCTTGGAAAAAAATCAGGATCTACTTGCCATACATTCTTTATTCAAAGAACCCGGTATTCTTGCTGAATTGCTCCATAACTCAGATTTAGTCGTCATGTCATCACTTCTATCTGAGGGGGTGTGAGAACACAAATGGCAGCCAAGGAGAGGTGGCACAGACTGGTATTTGTTCACTTCAGCGCTGATGTCATGAGGGTTGGCAGAAAGCAAAGTGAATTTTCCATTAGGAGGTGCGACTTTTTCTCTTAAGGGTTGCATGTCATTTCAGGTGTATTGTAATTAAGACATTTAGGTCCTTAGAATTATTATAATCAGAATGTTTGGGGCTTACCTCTGTGATCTCTGTTTGTGTCTTTGTCTAATAGTGTAGCCACCACAGTTACCTATTTGATCATGACTGTTTATATACAAAGGCAGATTCTTCTCTATATCCTTCCAGAGCAAGAAGTTCTTTTTCCATTCTTTATTCGAGTATCCTCTTTCTTCTCTTCTCATTCCTGTCTCAAGTAATCGCTACTGTATCATGGACAAGGCAAGACAATGGTGTTGAATGGAGACTCACTGACTCCTGTGTTTTCGTCTGAAGACTGTCTTGGTTCAGGCTGTTGTCCACTACCTTCCAAGGGGGCAGGTTTAGATCCAGATAGGTTTCAGACTGACTCATGTGCCTTCAAGCCTTAGCTGGTTTAGTTTGCTGAATGGCTTTCTGTTCAAGGTGTTCCACCAAGACCCCTTGGAGAGAGTGATTTAATACACGACTTTAATGAATACAGTCATGCAAAGATGAACTTCATCTTCTGGTTTTTAGTGCTTTGGTTTGTTTAGGGTTTACAGTAGTATGAATAAACTTTCTTCAGTCAGCAGGTTCCAAGTGACCATGCTGTTAAGTAAACAACATCATAGTCCCTTACAGGGGTGGATATACACTTCCTTTCTGCAATTCATCCACTGCAAGAGGGTCCATTTTTTAATGAAAGTGGAGTTTTCAAAGCTCTGGTTCTTACAGTTCATCAGTGAAATATCAAGACAGTAATTGTATTTGTGATGCTGGTCTGAGTTTCTTTACCCTCCCTTTACCCTCAGCCACATGCACAGTCTACAAAAGTAGTAATTTGCTATCTTGTTGGATGTACCTCTTCAGCCTGCACTGTTAACCAGTTTAAATATTTATTCTGTCCCTTTAATCAAAATGTTAATTTCAGGGCTGATTTTATCAGTCTAAAGTGGCACAGCTGATGTAACTACAGCATGTGGCTGGTAATGTGAACATATGGGGGCAAGAATTTCTGAACCTAATTTTGTTGTAAATGTAAGATCTTGTTAAACTCTAGTGAGAAGCTCTGTGTTTTTCTGTGTGTAACAGAATGAGGAAAATTTGTTTCTTCTATTTCTTTTCTCCAAGTATATTCAGTTTGCAAGAGTTAAAAGTCATCTTTTAGTTTTGTGCTTTACACACCATTGCTTGCGATAATTAATGGAATGAAAATAAAATATTTTTACACGCTGTGTTTCCATTGTTGTTAACAAGTATTCTTGCTTGGAATGGAAAATGTGAAACTCTTGATTAAGAACAAACAGGTGTCTGTAAGCATATATGAAAATACTTTTCAGTAGTATGGTTTTATCACATGCCTCTCTCGAAGAAGTAGATGCAAGCGTTATGATTATGTATTCAGAAATGTGCCAAGTCTCAGGTCAAGAATTCCCTCAATATTTAGGCAACTTGCAATCTAAATGTATGAACGAGATCTTTTTAGCACCCAAATTTTGCTTTCAGATGAGAAATCATGCTGGACAGAATTGTATATCTCATTCCAGTATGTGAATTGATGGCTAAATTGTGTTGAGGAACACTCATGTCATCTATGAAAAGCTCTGACACTGAGATATTCTTGATGACTGCTTGTTTATAGAATAATGAAAAGTCTGGTGGTTTCCTCCAAATTCTATGTATTGGCAGAACATTGAGACACAGATTTCACATAGCACATGGTATAAACTCCCTTGTTTTCTCATTTTAGAGTGCAGTTGAGATGCTTAATGGTACTGTGACTGCATATATTCAATGCTGTAAACTGCTTGTAAGAGTGTCATGCCTTTGTAATTTTTTTTCTACAAAAGCATTTAGTTCATTGGCTTTTGGTTTTACGGCTGACATTTTTTCAGTGTTAATATGTTGCTATGCAGTTTCACTAGAAAAATGTTATGGTAAGCTGACTGAAATGCCATCTTGTCTTTATTTCCCTACAGGTTTTATGGGCTTAAATAAGCACCTGAATAAGCTTTTGAAATGTGTCAGATAATGTAATTTCATAATGTTATTACATGCTTGTTTCAGTTGGCACTTTGTGTGACAAACTGTTTGTATGACTGTTGGCCTTTCTGCAGCATTTTAAATAGTTCTGAACTAAAACATAAACATATTTGTGCAAGGTCTAATTAAGTTATTTTTACCAACAATTTTTGGACCAGAGATGTGTTGGCTCTGGAGTATTTTTCTGATACTGGTTTATATTTTAATGATTTACTGTATGAAAAAATTAATGGTGGAAATACTTCATATTTACCCAGTGGGCAGACAAATGCCCTTGTCATCAGATTTCTTATTAATAGTTCTTAAGAAAGCCAATTTTTTGTTGGCCAGGGTTTATTTTTTCCCCTCTCCCATTGATTATTCCTAGGGAAACTTCTTTCCAACTTAGAGTGCTAGTCACTTTTAAATGACATATGCACGGTCATTTTTTAATAAAAAATAGATCACAGAGGTGAAACCTCCATATTATATTTCCACTCCTTGGTGTCAGTTATATTTTTGATTTCTCTCATCCATAAAATACACTAGAAACTGCTTAATAAAGCTGCTAGCTACACTAGCTGAAAACAGAAGAAAACACCACTGTGGTTTGTTCCTGAGTTTAACTCCTACCAAATAATTTCATTTGAACATGGATCTAAGACCTTGTACACAGAGATGAAAGTGAGAAAAGGGGTGGTTTGGCACCTGATTTTTTTTTTTTTTTTTTAAGAGTTCATTGGATGCAGTTCAGTCTGGAGGAGTGGGAAGAAGGTGCTAGATGAAGTAAATTCCTGCATTTACTCATTGCAATGTGTCTTAAATAAAAGGTTATTTATACTGTCCTGATTTCCTCAACAGTTAGTGCTTCACTCCTTTCAGTAAAAATTTTGATCGCACACATCATGTCCAGAAGGGCAGAAGGGTAATGCTGACAGGGCAACAGGAGTGAAAACCGTAGTGTGATAATAAATCACAGCTAATTTCATAGAATCGTAGAATGA
This sequence comes from Ceryle rudis, assembly GCA_033439905.1. Taxonomy (NCBI): domain Eukaryota; kingdom Metazoa; phylum Chordata; class Aves; order Coraciiformes; family Cerylidae; genus Ceryle; species Ceryle rudis. The sequence continues at coordinate 52,071 of JAAGNO010024922.1, forward strand.
TTTGGGTTGGAAGGAACCTTAAAAATCATCTCTTTCTAGCCACCCTGCCACAGACAGGGATACCTTCCACTAGATGAGGTTATTTGAAGTTCCATCCAAACTGGCCTTGAACACTTCCAGGGAGGGGGCATTCACAGGTACTCTGGGCAACCTGTTCCAGTGTCTCAGCACCTTGTTTTGGGGTTTTGTTTGGTTTTGTTTTGTTCATTTTTTTTGTAGAGTTGCCCTTGACTTTCTGCTTAAATACACTACAGAGATTAAGTTATTCTAGTCTTCCTCTTGTAGGCATGTGGCAAGACCTACTCAGCAGACTGCAAAACTTAAATAATTATCTGTAGTTCAGGCATGCCCAGTGTTACCCTTCCTAAGCATGTGATAGGAATTTAGAATAACTTTGCCAAATTAATAATCTACTTGTTAATGTGTCTCAATTTTTAGGATTATTTAAGATTGATAATGGGAGGTATTTATTAGGAGATATTTAATTCCTGCTTTTTTATTATCATCCAGCCTAGTTCATCATAATTAATTGTTTTTTCTTTGAATGCTACAGGCGACCTGCATTATGTTGTGGAGCTGCAGAAAAGTTAGGTTTTGAGGATGTGATACTCTTTGCTACATAATGGGTAAGTGAAGGGAAGGTACCTCTTTCAGTTTTCCTCTGATCAGAAGTTTTCTTCTGTTCTGGTGTTAAGAACCCATTGATAACCACTCTGTGCACTATAAATCTAGATGATGTCCGGAAAGAGGGGAGATGTTTCCATGTTTTTTCATATTCTGTTAAGTCATTGTTTTCAGTGGAAACCTGCTTGAGGTTACATCTGCTGGAGTGGCTCATTCTGTGTGAGTGAAAACATGCTCCTCTTCATGTCAGTGTTACTTGGAGGGAGATGAGCAAGGTCAAATTTTTGGTTTCCTAACTCCTATGTACTTTGTTATTTACATCACAGTATATTTCCAGATGTCCTACATCTCAGTTCTCTGTGTTATCCAATAGAACAGCTGTTTCAACCTTCCTGTGAGAAGGTCCCTAGCAAGTCATTACTTCTGTTTTTTTGGCTCTTCAGCATGAGATAAAGAAGAGCAGTATGCCTGTGATGAGCTGACGTTTTTCTTGTTAACATCAAGATTGTTATGGGAAGAAGAAGGGAGGCCATAAATGTTCTTTTGTTATTTGTAAGGCCTCATGGTTTTCTGCATTGTTTAAAAGGAAATTGTCTCCTTCCTGGTTATATTTGGTTCAAGCTTTTACAAAGTAGCCTTTTAATTTTCTCATTAAAGCTCATCATGGAGATATCTGAAAGCTAGAAGATTATTGGCACTTGAGAAAGAGCCCAATGTACTGATACATATATTTTATTTTTACTGGAAATTAGTTAAATAAAACATGTTTAGTCTAATTAAATTCAAGTAGATTCTTACCTTTCAGAAAGTGTTACTTACATGAGTAGAAGTTACTCTCTACTAATAAGGCATCTGATGTATAAAACTAGTTAGCTAAACTTTTGTCACATACTTTGCTTCCAAGTAATAAAAACTTTCAAGTGTAAATTGAGAGGTGAGTCTTAAGTTATAAAATGGACACTTGGAAACAGCCCCATGGTTGAAACTCATTGCAGCTATAGGAGACCACAGAGAGCGGGCTGGGCTTACAGAGCAATGATCAGGGCCTGCGCTTGAAATGCAGAGGCACACACACCCCCTGACATTCGTCCTCATAGGCAAATATGATAGGCTCAGTTTAAATAGGGGCTAACATATAAGTAGGAAAGGTTCAAGCCTCTGGACCTTGCAATACCTAAAAGCACCAGTCAAGTGGATAGACTTACTGGTCTTTGCACAAAAAAGAATCCTTCATTTATGTATAGACCAAATAAAACTGAAGAACTAAAAATGGAATATTTTTCCACTACCTACAAGGGGATAAATTCTGGGGCTAGGGGCTGCTGCCAGATATTTTTCTGCACTTGATGCATCAGTAGGGATCTGGCTGCTGCTCTTAGGAAAACAGAACACATGTTTGCACACATTCAACATCCCCTCTGAGACAGTTTCCTCAAACTGTCATTTGGGTTTTGTTTGGCACCTGAAGTGTTTCAGAGGAAAATGCAACACATTCTTGATGACGTACTAGAGGAAGAGTATTGAAGTCCACATAGATGAGATTTTGATCCTGGGAAATACAGTAGGTAAAATTATGAACAGGGGTTTGCTGTAGGTGAAAGCCTCCACATCACAGGGCAACCAATGTGTGGTGTGCATTATCCATAAAAATCAAACCCCATTGTGGTGCCTAGAGATTGCTTTATAAATATACCACTAGTCATGTATAGTATAGCACAAGCATTTTATATGTTACCCCTTACAATTTAGTAGAGATCTGGGAGTTTATGATTAGTAAAATAAAAAGATACTGAGCTCTTTCAGTTAACCAAATTATTACCTAGCATTTACCCCTTACAGCTTTCTAGGTTATGAAAACTTCTTATTTTAGGCTGCACATTTATTGTGTTACCCTTGCCATTTTCTCTCCTCTTGAGATATCTGAAAAGAGTTAAAAACGGTATATTATTCATTTGTGATTTTATTTTTTTGTGGCCATGGAGAATTAGCATACCTACAAAATATTCAGATGTCCATGCCATTGAAAATATTTTTCAACTTTTTTCTTATCCCAGTTTAGACTTCAGTGATTTTTATCTAGTCATTCTTGTGTTTGAGAGCATTGTCAAGATCTAGTAAATTTGAGGCATGTTAACATCTTCTACCCTGTTCCAATATTTCTATCAGGTTCCTGATTTTAAACATGTATTGTTTAGTAATTAGCAGTTGATTAAGCAGAAGAATTCTTGTGGTCTTTTGGAGAGTTTGGCTGTAATATTCACAATTAGAGCTTGAGCTTATGGGGAATTTTTCTGACTAAGTCACTTTCATATTAAAAGCTGCCAGTTTGTCAAAACTTAAACTTTGGATGGAAGTGTACCAGTTTCAACAAAACTTAAGAGCTGGAAAAGTTGCTTGGCTCCAGTATACAGTTTGTGGTCAAATCCAGAATCTTACACTACAGTCCAGTTTTCTAGGCACAAATTTGAGTTACTGATCATTTACATAGGTACATAAAAGTGGAAGTGCAGCTGGAGAAGAAACTGCTTTAAAAGCCCATAGGCTCATACTTAGGGAACCCTCTTATAACCTGAGAGGCTGAGTGTTTGTGCATCTGAGCTTTTCGCCTAGCGCTTTCAGGAACCATGTTGTACATACTGCACTTAGATTGTGAGTCCTACTTTTGTGTAACACCTGAAAGAACTTGATTTAGTGACTAGAAAAGTCTTTTAGGTCTCTGAAGATGGTTCAAGTAAGATAACAGCTTCCTGATCACACTAAAGAAGCTTTGGATGCAGGAATGGGGGAATGACTCTTAATAATACAACTAGAATTATAGCTGAAGGTATAAAATAAGAAATACTTGGGAAAGTATTGCTGTAATGTACCTCCATACTGTTACCTGATCTGCTAGAACAGTCTTGTAAACATCACACCATGTTAATAAAACATGGTGCCAGTTGTAAGGTAGTAAAAGTACAACTAAATAAATCTCGTAGAGTTTTTAAGCTGTTCAACACGACACTTGCTAGAAAGCATCAGAGCACTGTGCCACTTTCTTCTCAGGCTGAGAGATGAGCAAGGCAGATGCTTCCCCCCAGCCCTACTCACCTGCGTAGTCAGGTTCAGATGAAGGCTTGACTGTAGCTCTCTGTAAGGCTGAAGCTCAAAAGATGACATCTGATAAATAATCACAAGTAATTGGGATAACACTGGAATTTAGGCTCTTCCCCATCTGTTTATGGGTAAGATACAGGATTCCAAAAAGATAGTTGCTTGATAACAAATGAGGTCATGTATCTCGATCTGAGCTGCTACAGGACACAGAAGAAAACTCTGAAAGCTTAACGCTGTAGAGCACGTAGTTTTGTGTGCAAATACTCCACAGCCATATTTTTCCTTTGTTAATATTCACAGTACTGGTAAACTCTGTTCTAACAGACTGAAGAGCTTCCCTGAAGGTCAAAACAGTGTGGCTAAAGGCAACGTGCCAAAGGGTATTGAAGTAAAAAAAACCCCAGTGAGTGAGAGTGTGAGAAGCAAAGTGATAGGGGAATGTGGCAGGATTTGGGTAGGATAGCAGTCATGTCTACTTGCTGAAGTAGTGGAAGAGTCAGGACTATGGCAGGCAGCTATGGAAGGAGTCGAGAAGACAATGAATTTGAGGCAGAGCTCCTGGCTGCAGGTATTTGTGCTGTTCTGAAACATGTTAACAGTTGAAGATGATGTAGTAGCTGTAGTCCTTCTCCTTTCTGTCAAAGCTAAGGTTAAGCAATCCTTGGAGAGACAATTGCTTCATTTGATCTACCACTAAGTTTTAGCCCCATAGACATCAATAAAATAAGTGTTGATGTCATTGAAGTAGGCTTGTGTCTTGCAGGTCAGCAGTGATGATTACCCTTCATAAGACCCAGGAGGACTTTGTGAGTCTGAAGTGTTTGGCCTCTAATCTTAATAAAATTTGACATTGATTTAGTGTTACATCATTTTTTGATGTCTGAATCTTACATAAATTGTACAGCTGAAGAGTAATTCCTTGTACTGTAGTATGTTTGGGAAGGGATACAGGTACAGAATGATGAATGCTGAGCTGCTGATAACCAGTAATTGCTTGACTGCAGAAACTGTTAACAGGTCATTACAGCACGTTTTAAACATACACAAAGGTACTGCAATAATATGTAACTTTGGCCGGTTACCTGGAGTGGTTGTTCTGTTTGATACTGTTTTGCTAGCTGTAATGCCATCAGTTGAGAACTTCAGCTGCTGAATGCATCAGAGAATGTGCTCTGTGATCTATCATCTTACAAATCACATAGTAAGACCTTACAACATGTTATTTGTCTATCAGGGTTACTTATATTGAGGTTTAGTGGGGTCTCTATCAGGCCTTTCAAAAGGATGAACTTAGAGTGATGGAAGTTCTGATGGGTTAAATATTCATTTCAGTCATAAGTGAATTGTGTATTGAAAATGTTGTTTGAAGAAAATTCTGCTTCATGTAAACATTGCTCTTGAGGTGTGTGGGGCGAGAAAGCAGAGCTCATCAGGAGGGAAGGATACACCTTTTGCCTTTGTGAACAAATTACATCTATACCACAGGCCCAGCTAATTTATCCTTTAAAAGTGATCAGTCTGTTTAGAGGATATGACCTTGAGACTAATCATCTTCTGAGGTAGAAGTTATGGAATGAGATGGTGAAATCTCTGGGTCCCTTGACTAAGATTGTAAAATATTCCTTTTTTGTGCTTGTCCATGACTCTAGCCCCTGTGTGGATCCACAGATGTTGAGAATAGGGCAAGATATAAAATTTTACCATATTTTTTTTATGTGCAAATCTTAAGGATGTTGCTTGGACACCTACTAAATGATAATGTCCTCGTGCAACTTTCTGAGAGTCTCAGTCTCGTAAGTCAGGCACGGAGTGTGAAATGTAGTGATTGGCAAGAAATGAAAACTCTTAAGAGACTATTTCTAAACTTTTTCCTTTGTAGACACCTCTAGTCTGCTGCTATAAGGGAGTCATTGTTTTATTATTTTGACTAACACAGCACAGATTACAGACAAAAATAGAAATCGTGAAGTACCTGCCAATGCTCCTTGAAGTGACTCCTTTTAAAGAAAATATTTAGTTGGATATAAAAAAAATAGCCTGATCAGGTAGCAATTTGGTAAAAAACATCTGGAAAATAAATGGAAATTCTAGAGATCAATAGCAGTCTCAAGAAGTGTGGATACCATCAATCGTACTCAATGGTGGGAGTCTTAGAAGCTCAAAGAGGAAAAAGGCTTAATTACAGCGGAAATAAACCAGTTCAGGAAAAAAATCATAGAAGTGCCATGAGTTAGGTCTGATCAAAACCACACTGATGAGAACACTGGCAAAAGAAAAAACAGAAAAAGATTTATTGTGTCTATCAAGCAGTGAGTTGTGTTTCCATGGGCTGAGAATTACTGGAGTAAAACATTTACTTAGGAACATAGTGAACATGCAGCCATTGTGCTGATTATGGCATGTTAGTAGAGAAAAAGAAATGTTTTTCAGGCAAGGATGGGTTATTGGACTGGGCTATATGATTGATTTCTTTTACTACTCTAGACTGGATTTCAAAGACTATACAGTGCCAGACGCAACGCTCTTGACTGCCAGCTACAAAAGCACAACAAAGAGTAGGATACATCTCACCTGAATATAACCTTTTGAGAGCATCATAGATATGCGCAGAGCTGGAATGAATTGCTATCTGAAGATGATATGCTTCACTGCTCTCTGCAGGGACTGCCCACACAGCTGGTTTAGTCTAGATGCCACTATCTTGGGCAGATATTTGGAGATGAGCTGTCACAAAATTGACAAAATGTTATTGTTGCAAAATTTGAGAGGGCTCTGCCTTTCTTCTCCTCCCACTCAGCTGGATTGTTTATTGTATTGCCTTGTGGTGCTCTTCCTGTTCTAGAACTATAAAAGACTAAGATCGTTACTAAACCCAGTTTGCTCAGATTTGTCAGAAATAGGGTGTTTAAATGTTAATGTTTGTGTGGTTTGGGAGTTCAGCGAAGTTAACTGTCTTGCAGCTGACTGTTCTTTAAAGAGCTGCTCAGTTAATGAGATGGTAGTTGCAATAAGAAGGAGGGGTAGCTTGTAGCAAATAGGATTGTTGATTTGTGAATAATCTCTATTTAATCAGTTTTCTAAAGTAAATTGGTCAACAGACCACAAAATAAACCTGTGTTAGGGGTCAGACTAACTGTTAAAACCAGTGAAATTATTCACAGTAAGGAGATAAGACATATGGACTGCCTGGGGGCATAGTATGGAGAAGCTGAGGGAAAGACTAAAAATCATGTATTCCTACAAGAGCAAAAAGGCAACCATCAGTATCAAAGAACTGTTTCTGCTGAATATCCCGAATGTGCAAGACAATACAAAACTAAAACATGTCAAAGCAGGATATTGCTTATACTCAAATTCAGAGCCTTTTTGATATACAACAGAAAGAACCCTTGACTGAGTTCTCTTTGCATCTGACTTAATTGTAAAGTATATAAATAAAGTTTTGGTCAAGGTTTTCATAATTTGTAAACATTTCAATACAAGGTAAAACATGGGACAAAACTCTTAAGGGTCACTGTATTTGCCTATGGAGTATCTTTGTTTTCTGAAGTTTTCTTAGTTACATTTTATTTTGAAGATACTCAGACTTTAAAAAAACCCCAGTGTTTTTATTGCTGCCTTCAAATAATTTTTGCATTGCCTTATTGTCAGGAGACCAACACAAGACAAACATAGAGAAAAAAGTCAAGAACATGAACTGTACAAAATATTTATAAAAAACATATAGGAAATCAGCTTTGATGTTGCTAATAAAAGACCACGTGGCAAATTTAGCAATAGCATTGCAAAAATATTGCACGTATAAATCATTAAAAAGCAAACAGGGCTAGATGCTGCTGATACAATTTCAGCTTTGTCTAATGTGTGAGTCAGGTGCTTTCTGTAGCATGTGCATGAACATTGGTTCTGCATTTGTGTAATTTGGGACAAGACTGGAGCTTGCTATGTGTATGTAAAAGAAACCTAGCCAGAGTATGAAGCAAGAGATGGTACATAACCATGTGCCAGTACCTGTGGGATGGATTTTGTGTCCACTTCATGTCTGTTGAAGAGTCTAGTAGAAAAAACTTGTAGTAAAACAGCTGGAGGAAAATCTAAATGTTAATTTTGTTTTGCTAACCATTTAAATGCTTCAGGTTTTCCTAATTTTGTTGAAGCTGTCTAAACAGCTTTATAGTAATTTGTTACCCTAGCCAGCACAAGAATGTTCCCTCCTAGAGCCTGTGTTTAAAAGACGTACCTTTAAAAGCAAATTCTCATTTTTTTGGGGTGAAAAGGCATGGGCTGCCTCCTTACCTCTTGAGACTACCTAATTCTGACAAATTAGTTTTAAGTTCTCACTCCAGACACTGTGAGGATAGAATATCAGATGAGTTCTTTAAAGTTACTGTGATATCTAGACTTTTGTCTAAAAGTCTTGTAAATATTTTTTTTCCCAATTTTCCAGTATAAATAGACATGTTGTATTTAAATTTGTAACTTTGTATGAAAATAAAAAATAAAAGATCAGATTTCAGTTGCTTTGCAGAAGAAAATGTAAATGAATGGAGGTAAAATTCTATTTAACAATATGACTATATAAACTTATGTGCATCTGAAAAAATATTTTTTTTCTATGTATTAGCTCACATACTTAAATGTTAGAGCACTCTTGGAAAAAGAGCTATGGGAATAAAGGAATGGCACTCAGTGCAGCTAATATAAGGCAATGGTTGTGGTGCAAAGATGCCAGAGAATATAATAAAAAATATCTGTTGTGGTCTAAATTTAGTATTATCAGAATCTGGGGAAAATTATGACTGAGAAGTCATTAGGGCAAGAACAAAGCCTAGTGCTGCAGAGAAAACTGTTGATGCCAAGCTAAATGCATCTTTATTCACAGATGATTCAGATCTGAATAGTAGTTGTGAAAATTGCTCTCTAAAAGTGGAAACCATCATCATATGAAACTTCACATGGAAGCTAGAAAACAGGAAACAAGAGCCCCTGTACTGTCAAAGCAGTCCATGTGGACTGGCCTCCCTTGTGATGTTGTTTAAATATATATGCATCTGTATTTACTAGGGGACAGCTGGATTGTCTGTATGTGTGTGGTGGAAAGTTAGTGCAAGTCTGTTGGGGACAAACATTAGGAGAGGTAAAGGCTGGGTGGCCATAGCCAGAGAATACAGGGATATGTGTCTAGGATTTAAGCATTGAAAAGCTTGGTGGTTTTGTCACGAAGAATAGATTTCCTAGAGTAAAATATTTTTATTGTAGATTATTTAACTTAAAAAGCATATGTGCCTGGAATACAGCTCTGAATGTTACAGTTTTGGAAAAGTTTGGAATTTGAACTGGTTATAGATCCTTGGTTTTCATCTGCCTTCACTTGTGATAAGGGCTTTATCCAAAGCCCATGTTCAGATAGTTTCAAGATTGCCATTGTTCCAGATGCTGTTCTGTTTTTCGGGCCTATAGGTGATATTAAAAGTTTTTGTTTGTTTTATGCCTTTTGCCTGTTGTGGTTAGCTAAATAGTTCAGTCTTGATGTAAACTATTTTTAAGTCAAATGAAATGGTCAGTATTTCAGAGGTGTTTTTCTGAAATACTTTAATTTATAAACTTTATGGCATTGAATGTGTACATTCAAATTTTGCTGCATCTTAACATTTAAATTGACCAGCTTATATAAATTTCATCTTATTATGTCAGTAATATACCACATAGTAATTACTTAATTATTTTTTAGTAGCTGTATTTTTTATGTGGTGCTAATACATCTTCAGATATTTGATGACTCTGCAGTTGTGCTTTTACTCAGGTTAAACTTTGACAGCCTTCAGTGTATGTTTTTTCTGAACTGGACCTGAGCTGTGCAGAACTCTAAGTCTTAGGCAGCCATGTCTGTACTTTCTAAAGCTGGAGTGTATTGTGTGTTCACAAACTTTTTGGAAGTTCTTATTTCAGGGAAACAATTCTTTTGATGAGAAAGTTATAGAAAAGATACAGAGAACAAAGAAACCGTGTAACTAATAGAAAAGCTCAAAGCCAGCCCTTTCCTCAGAAAAATAAAGTCATCAGGGAGCTTAACTTTTTCTTTATTTATTTCTATGTAGTGTCTGTTACCATGTTTGTACACAATGTGTAGTTTAGTAGATGCTGTAGTCAAAACAATAGCTATTTTCTCCATTACTCTGCAGGTTCCTCTAAGTTTGTAATATATTCAGTTGGGTTTGGGGTTGTTTTTTTTTTCATTTAATATTCTTTGTTTATGGTTCACATGAAAAAACAGTCACCGGGGAGATGGAATATGGTTTTTATTATCTGGCTGTTGTCAGTGATGGTGTTTAAAAGCAAAAAATGTCTTGAGTTTTGTAAGCTAAGGTAATTGCACAGGAATCTTGATAATGAATTCTTGTTTTGACTAGTAAATGATATGGTATGAAATTCATCATCATAGTATCTAAAGTGTGCTCCAAAAAGGGGTTATTTTTCATTTAAGAAGCACTTTGAAGTGTACTGTCTGTTTTATGTAGTATCTCTTGACAAAAGAGCAAATGATAACTGGGATGATGTTTTGCTGCTCTCTTAATATGATCCTCTAAGCAAAGCCTGGGTACTGTAGTTCAGCTCTTTTACTTGGAGCTATTTGGGTGTCCTTTTTCCACTGGAAATCTAAGGCTGGCGAGAAACCATTATTGCACTTGCTGACCCAGCCATTGCTGCAGTTTCCCTTTTCTTGCCTCATTATTGGGTCCCTTCTGCATGAGTTTGAAAGTTGGAACTGCTTGAGCAACTGGGACTGGAGAAACCAAAAGAGGCTGACTTTTTGAACCAGAGTTCAAAGTGGAACACTTTTTGAACTTTTTAAATGGGAAAGTGTGGGAGTTTGCTTCTTTAACAGTGCTCACCAGATGGCACTGCTATGCATCATGTTGCATATTGCTTTTTGTTGCCTTCAAGCTTTATATTGTCTACATAGTTATTCTTATCTACTTGTATTTGTGTCCTGAGACAATTGCTTGACAGGAAATGCAGCAATAACCAAAGTTGCTGCTATATTGACAGTGCTGCTTCCAGAGAAACAGGAGTGGTCTGAGCTTACTGCGGACTGAATACTGCTTATGTGCTATTTTGTCATGGACACTGCACCAGGATTTGTGCACATATGTGAGAAGTTATAGATCATTTCCAAAAGTGATAATGAGACTTCCACTGAGCAGTGTTATTGTGTAAAAATTATCCCATAATAATTTAATTCTTACAGTCATGTTCTTTAGAAATAGTCAATGTAATGGGAGAGCTGAGGACATTTCCTTTGTGCTTTTATGGGAATGGAGATTAATCTGTATTTTTGTTGAGGTTCCTCATGCTGACTTTGATGTTTTGGAGCCTTTTTTTCTAGTTTATTTCTCTACACTGTTTAGATTCTCCAAACTCTAAAGCAGTTTTGTAAGGAAATTACTGAGTTCTATGCCAGGCCTTCGTAACAATTTTTGATGGAATTATTGGAAAAACTGCTTGATTACTAAATGCTGGAATACACTGCTGTTAGCTTTCACCTGTGCATCACATATAAATCCAGTTTGTTTTCACCACAAGCAGACATACTTGACATTTAAATTCCTCTGCATTTTCAGGTGATTTGTAACAGATGGATCTGCAGAACAGCATTAACATACCTGTATTGCAAGATCACGTTTGAAAGGTGGTGTGTGAGAAGAACTAGAAAGACTTCAGGTATGTTTAGCAGAATATCAATGGATCTCTTGACTTTTGTGAGAGTAGACAGGTTTAAAAAAACCCCAACAACTACTGAAGGAGGAGGAAGTGTTTTAGTCCCTATATATTCCCTATGCAGAACATGGCAGAGAATGAAGTTCAGGTAATGAAGGATTATACAGCACATGAAACCCAGTGAGACCTTTCACAACTGCAAGGCATCTGATTATGCTTCACCCCTGGGATGTGGGTGGCTCTTTAGAGTTTGTTTCTTCTAGGAAAATTTTACAGCTCTAGAAGTCTACTCTGTTCTCCTTTAACTGTAATAGCGTATCAAACTGTAATATCCTGAATGGCTCAGAGCAAACAGGGGAAATGGTCCTGTAGTAAGTGGACTGTTCTGGCATTTGGGAGAGTGTGTTCAGATCTCCTGGTTTGTCCCTGGGTAAATCATTGTGTGCCTGAAAGGCCATCTGGTTTATCTGTTCTCGCCTCGCACTATGAAAAGGGAGAATGATACTGGAATACGTTAAATAGAAATTAGAGCTAGCCAACATTCAGAATTTATTCAGTGCATATTTCTGGAACTAAAAAACTATATATTTTTTTTTCACAATTTCCCACAAAAAGCGTGGAGAAATGACTAACTTTGTAACAAAATACAGAAACTGTCTTCATGTCCCCAGCGTGTCCTAGCTGTTGAGTTTTGCCTGGCAGCTGGGGCTCCAGGAGCCAGTGGTCAGCACTGGGACATGGCAGCCTCCAGAGGTAGTCTCCCAGAGGCCCATGTTGTGGCTGTCCGTGCTAATGGAGAAGGTGGCATCCATCGCTGCTGGGTCAGTAAAGAGCCCCTGCCCCAGCCATTAATTTCAGCTCACTTAGAATGACCCTTGCCTGCAAACAAACAGGAGTTCCTCTTAAAAGAAAAATCCTAACATGTTCTCATTCAGATTTGTAAGTGACCACAGTAACAGAGATCATAGAAACAGCTATAGATACAGAAAAATAGTAAATAAAATCAGCAGAATGGGAAAAAAGAGGGATTTATAAATGTATTACATCTAGGCTTATTTCAGGACTCTTTCCCAACTCTGACTTGGAATGCGTGCATCTTTGTCTTAAAGCTGAGCTGAGAAGAGCTGTTTGAATCACTTCACCTGTGAGACTTGACATTTTCCCTTCTTTTGTCAGAGTACTATTGAAGTCACTACCAGTGACTTTCCAAGTTCTGTATTGGTTCTAACTGAAGAATTTTGAAGACTGACAAATTCTCTAGATCTACACATCTGTACCTTTTTCTACTGAAGTGATTAATGAAGTGAGAATTACACTTCTGGTCATTTTTTTTAATCTGTAGATTAACAATTTAAACTTGGAAAAGGAGAGAAGTGTGTTTGTTTTGAGTTGTTTTGTTTGTGAAGGTTTCTCGCGGGCAGTATTCAGACAGGTGTTCATTCTTCTCAGATTGCCTGAAACCAAATCAGAAGCTACTTTGTTGT